>BJCO01362125.1:0-26723 GCA_018326465.1 Flaveria floridana
AGTTGGTAGGTAACAGGTTGCTGATGATGGCACACGGGGATGGCTATTTGGCGGGCAAGACTGACATCCATTTATGTTTTGATAATACTGTTGTTTTGTAATTTATTCGACTAATCATTTTGTGACCCATGAACTAGAATGTATTGCTTAATAACAGTGTTTATAATGAATGAATGGTTTTCGTTAAAAATAATTTCGCTGCTTAAATTTATAATATGTAATGTTTTATGCTGTGAATGACCAACTGTGAGCGTCCCGGGAACGGGGCCTTACAGTTTGTGGATAACTTGTAGTTTTTTAGTCATGAGCATAGTATTATGACAATTAGATTAATTTATTCTATTAATGGTGACAAAGTGCAATATGAGAAGTCATTAAAGAGGATTGATCAAACTTAAAGCACTTGAAATGAGCACTAAAACAAGCATGGATCCCACTTGTTTCATCTCTACAACGCTTAGGGCATTGGATAACACTACTGGTATGAGTATATACATAAGGATTTAAAAAAACCAACAACGATCGATCTGGTGAGTCTATAGACTTCTCATTTGTATCGTAGCAAAACCAACAACGATCGATCTGGTGAGTCTATATTAGGATTTAAGTGGATGAAAAATTATCCACGAAACATTAACAAAAAGTAGGATAACGGATTGAGAATTCAAAAGGGTAAGCTGCTATACCCATTTTTTGAATACCTTATCTCATACATGAACGTGCCTTACATAATTATTTGTTTAAGAAAAATTCAGCAGCATTTCCTCTTAGCTCCCAAGTATATATACATATAGAAATATATACTCGTAGAGCAAAGAGAAAATGACAACCAAATTTTTCTTAAACAAACAATCATGTAATGCACATTCATATACTAAATGAGATAAAATATTCAAAAAGCAGTTCCAAAACGGGGACAACGCGGAATTAATTACTAAATCAATTTCGGGCGGGTATTTCTAAGCTTGTGATAATCAAAATGAAGTCACGAAACCTAAACACTCATAATGCAAAACAATAAGATTACTATAAAAATTAAATGAAATGTGATAATGTTTAAACAAATTGAAACATTATTGCAATTGTTTTAAAAAATGTCACGTTTCGTTTGATTTTTTTAGTGATTTCTTATTGTTGTTCATTACTCTAAAATTTAACTCAATTTAACGTAAATTTATTAAAAAAGTTTTATTTAAATTAACACTTAATTACTAAACAATTTTCAACCAACAAAACACCTACTTTAACACCTAATTAATAACAAATTAACAAAGGAATATGTCTATCAAACAACACAACTAAAAAATCATTTTCCACCGATACATTATTTATCAAATAACACAACTTGTTACACAACTATCATAACCAAAATAATCTAATTACTAAGCACCATTAATTACATAATAATTTTCAACCAACAAAGCGCCTAAACTAACATCTAATTACGAAACACTATAAACAAATAATTTAACAAATAACATGTACAAATACATTAAAGATTCACACAACTAGCATAACCTAAATAATTCACCCAATAACACAATTAAATCAAAAATTTAGACCTAAATAATGTTTCAACACAACTAAATAAAAAATTCATACCTAAGTGGTGGTCGATTACAGTGATGGTGGTGGGTTGTAGCAGTGGTGGTGGTGGTGGGTTGCAGTGGTAGTGGTGGTGGTGGGTTGCAGCAGTGGTGGTGGGTTGCAGCAGTGGTGGTGGTGGGTTGCAACAGTGGTGGTGGTGGGTTGCAATAGTGGTGGGTTGCAGCAGTGGTGGTGGCCGGTTGCAGCAGTGGTGGTGGTCGGTTGCAGCAGTGGTGGTGGTCGGTTGCAGCAGTGGTGGTGGTCGGTTACAGCAGTGGTGGTGGTCGGTTGCAGTGGTGGTGGTCGGTTACAGCAGTGGTGGTGGTGCGTTGCAGCAGTAGTGGTGGTGGGTTGTGATTACGGTTTGTTAGGCCTAATCGGGTAAGTCGGGTCGATCCACAGGGAATATGTGGAAAGTGTAGTTAAATTCAAAAGGTTATTGCTTGATTACAAAAACTTAGTAAAAATGACTAATTGCGAAAAGTAACGAACTTGATAAGTAATTTAATCGCAAACAATGATGGGGAAGAGTAATCCCCTCCGGGTTAAGGTTTACAACTTAAACTTGGCTTTGATAGTTAAAAACGGTTACATAGACATAACCAGATTGATTTGATTAAAGACAATAGATTGAATGAGGTTGTTGTTAAAGAACTACTCGAATCATATCCTACGTTTGTATTACCCAACCCTATCCAAAATTAACGTTTACAGATGAAAAGAAATCTAAAACAATCAAAACCAGAACAATTGAATTGAAGGCAACACACGTATTTTAGAATCTTTAAACAATAAATAATGTTACTCGGCTTACTTGCCGTGTTCAAACATTAACTCAATCAAAAACCATCAAGAACAAGTCATAGTATAAACCCTAACACCCGGAGAAGATCACGGGTGGATTAGCCGGACATGGCAATGAAAAACAAATCAAAATCAAAGGTAAACATAGTATCTAACGTTAAATATTCAAACCGAATGATTAGAAACACTTGAAAAGCCTTGAAATCGCCTCCGGAAGCCTTGGGGATGAGAGGGGACGACTATGGAGGTTTAGGAAGTGAAAAAGTGCAGAAAACCTAATTTTTTCGCCTTTTAAGTGATTTCAGCGCGTCCAGCACCGTAGGTCACTTTTCCACCGTAAGTTACGCTAGGCCCTTTCTTTTCAGTTTTTTGATCTGATGCACCGTAGGTCATCTTTCGGCCGTAAGTCAGGTTAGGGGGGTGTACCGTAGGTCCCGTTTCAGCCGTAGGTCATGGTCGACCAACTTTATCCGGTTCTTGTTTTCTTCGTAACTTCTTTGTTCGGACTCCGTTTTCCTCCCCGTTTGCGGCCACGTTCTCATAATTGAATTCTCTATCTTATCATACATAATGGTATTCACTTATAATCCACGTGCATTCTTCAAAATCCATCAAGTGCTCGTGTTTAACCTACAAAACATCACATCACCGTAGTTAACAAATTCAACATAATCTCTTGCACTTAAACACATTAGATACATTAAGGTTAACCATTTAGTTATGATAAATCTCATTCCAAACCCCCTACATCACATATCCACACTTGTTTCTCGCTTTCCCTCAAGTGAGGTTGCTTTTAAAAGTCAATAATTCGGGTTAAATTGTTTTTTTCTTTTTCAAATAAGACACACAAATACTAACCATCACCCAAGGTTCAAAGTCATACCCAATTCCCAAACTTGATAATCATGACTCCGTTTACAACCACACGACCTCTAACCTGTTGGATTGCCAAACTAAAACTCTCAGACCATAAGTGGCTCCCTTGCACATATCATACCCCTCACAATGAAGCTCTCCACTCGGTGTAATTTCTGGCTCGGCCAAAGATGTACCGGTATTTATGAAGCACTCAAGCAATGATGAAAACTAGTGAGCATAGGCTTGTAAAGCAATCAAATCTCCACTCAATAATACGAGATTGCACACCAATCATGAGGACTTTACCAGGTTGTAATGTTAGGCTTAGGTTCGGGTAGGGAGTACTTGGGAATTAAGTGACTAAAGTGATGCAAAACTTCAGTTAACCACTTTATTCAACTAATTCAAACACTTTAACTACAATTTTACTTCAAAGCACAATTTTTTTTCTTGTCTAATACTTCCGTCTTTCAACTTCACTATTTTGACATAATTTTCTTTTCTTTCTATCTTTTTTCTCTTCTTTTTTTTTCAATAATATAACTTAACAAAACACAATGGGATTTACTAGGCTTAACCATCCCCAACTACAACTTCGAAACATTATATCAAATCAAACTTAACACTACTGCCACTAATTAACTCAAGTTCCATCACATGGGTAAACAAATGAATAGGCTACACAAAAGGCTAGTGGGTCAAGGAGTTTGGTGAAACAAATGAATGGGAAGAGGCTTAAAATTGGCTACTATGGATAAATGTTAGATAGGCGGGTCCTATGGGGATATCCTATGGTTAATCCTAATGCCTCAATCATTTTAATGGGAATCCCGGTTTCAAGCTTCAATATGCACGCGCTCCACACGTTCTACCATTAGAATGCATCATTGCACACTCAAACAAGCGAATAGATCTAATAATACCAAAGAATAAGTTTCTCACATATGGAAACGGTGGGATTGGGATACCAATAAGACACATGCAAGTTTACTACACCCAAGGTTTGCCACCCCTAGCTAGGCATTCCCTTTCCAACTTCCATTAACCGTCTGGGTTGAAACCTTCGGGGAATTAACCATGACCAAGAACCTTAACCAATAGTTAGTATTTTTAGAGAAAAATTTTGTTAAAAATTTTTGAATTTTGTCCCAAATTCCATTTCTGCAAAATGTGTCTACCTATGGTTCCCCCATCCCCATACTTGGGATACATTGCCCCCAATGTATGGGTTTTTCAAAACAAAATCCCACTTTTCAATTTCATATAAACTCGCCCATCAGCATTACGAAGGCTTCTGGACTTGACTTACTCCGAAAGACAAAAATAAGAATAAACAAACTACTTATTTCCTAAAAACATGACATACGAAGTTCAGACATCACACGTCGATCACCACCCATCCCCCCATATTGTTCCATTGTTCTCACCACCAACCCACATCACATTTAACATTAGAACACGAATACACAAATTAAATGGTTTAACATAGAGCAAGTGGACCTGATCGATCGGAACAATTACGATCAGCGATTGCCCCCATAATACCGGTTCTGCCTCTGTCCAAAGAGATCTTTGAGCTCATCAAACCATTGTCCAAATGAAAAGGCACCTCCAGAAGATCCCCCACCACTGTTGCTACCCTCACCATGTTGTTATTGTTGCATCTGAATCATCTATTATGGAAATTGGATTGGGTCAATCCATTCCGAGTGATGCCACTCGGGTCTTGGTAGCTGTTCACCTCCCTCGTATGGCGGGAGTGTAGAGTAATCAACTCACGGTGGTGCTGGCATGAACGGCTGCCCCCTGTGATAAGCTTCATGATAACCAAGCTATTGTTAGGATTCCCAGACGTTGTTTACCTGAATCTCTTGATGCACCAAATTTATCCTGTTCCAGCAATTATGATTTTCTATTACTGCCCTTGTATCATCATTAGCTTGCAACCTGATGTGCTGCTGCAAATCCCAATTATTCTGATTGTAGCTTGGCCATAGGTCAAAACCTTTCGGTCTACATTCCTGTACCCGGTTCCACATATCATCAGGCATCGTATATGGAGGCCTCGCAACAGGCTCCTCCTCATGTGGGTCATCCAAATCATCATCCTACACAGTATCTTCACTCTCATCTTCACTCTCATCACCTTGCTCCAATAGTTGTGCATCCAATCTTCTCACCTTAATCTCCTCGCCATTGTTATGCTTCCACCTTGCATACCTTTCATTTATAATCCATTCCCATCCTACTCGAGCCATAAGAACCACACTGAACGGATCCAAATCCTTGATGATGTAACTGGTTGGTCTTTCATACATCGAGTGATCAATTACCTTAAACTGCTTGAATAGAGCTTGAACAATCTGCAGTGGGGAATGATTTGTTTATTCTTTATGATATGGGCTAGCCAGATGTTCATCATGGCCAAGTAGCAAAATGATATTTTGTACTCCCCTGTCATGATGGAATATAAAACAGGAACATCACAAAACCGAACCGAATCCTTGTCCCCCCTACGAGACATCACATTCTAGGTTACGATAGTCTGTATCAATCTTGCTTCCTTCTTCAAGTCCACCCTCTTTATTGTGCTGGCTTGACCGGGCTTAAACAATGTATCCCTCATCAACTCCTACCGTGGACTGTTGTCTGGTCTATTCCATAAGTTGTCTTTGGAAGGGAATTCATATTGGCTTATGGGTAAGGAATCGAAGGGTGCCAGCTTTTTCAAGTTGGTCATATATATTGTGACCTTCTGACCTCGGCACTGACCCACCAGTTTCATTTGTTGGATATTCCTTGTTCCTTCCAATCGAAGTGTGTTAATCTATTCATCTATCACTGATGCAAACAACTTGTCTTCCTCCTGGTCATAACACTTTAACATAGCTTGCCAACCTAATGCTTCAAATCATGCATGTACCCGGTGATGGGCAAACAATGCTTCAGGGACCTCTCTTTCCACCAGATATGCCTCTTTTCTATCTCTCATCTCTGACATCTTCTCCTCCTATAAACTTGGCTGGAATCTAGGGTGAAACTTTGTCAAAGGTCCACCCTTCCACTTATGTATGTACTCCATTATCACTTCCTCTCGCAATGGCCTTGGTTCATCCGTAATTGTTAAAGGTGGATTTGCCTTCTTTGCCTTCTTTGAAGGTCCAGCATGTTCTTTCCTAGATCGTCCCATCCGCACACATAAACCATAAGCAATCAGTCTAGATAAACTCACAAAACAAGTATAGGGCAGCCATCTCCCCACACTTGCTTCATTGCACGCCATTGATCTCTTAACTCTTAGTGGTGGTTGCTATTAATGTGATCATTAAATCAAACAATTCCACTAGCTACAACACTAAATTCAAATCTTCATACTAGCATGTTGCTTTTACTATTTCCCTCAAAATCTTTTCTTAATAACAAATGATCCATTTTCACTTTTACTTACCAAGATGTGATAAATTACATGTCTACTGACCACCACTAATGTAACATATGGCATTTAACAACACAGGCTAACATCAACTATCAATCCAGACCTATCATAACCCTAGTTGCTAGCATGATTTGAGTTACATGTTTAATGAGTATCATTACCACCAAATATGACATCTACATATTACAAACTTGTTAATACAAGCAATTAAACACTTTCATCATGCATAACACAACCAAGATGGCACTACTCATGTAACCCACTTAACAAAGTTCAACCCTGCCTTCATTCTTATAATATGGTGAGAAGAAAATACCTTTGTGGTTTAAAGACGTTGGTATGAACCTTGATTCCAAGAAAAATCAACCCGGAAGTGAAAATTTCAAACTTTGAATTTTAGGGTTCATGAGCCATTTGCAGATTTACACAAAACGAGACGAGATTCGAAGAAACTAACTATAGATTCATGTTCCTCTCGAAACGTTGGTATGAACCTTGATTCATGTTACTCAGGTTAGGCTTGAGAATCGTTTGATTTGGTTAAGAATTGAGAGAGTTGTGGTTTGGGGTAGATGGGTGTTCTTGAGAGAGAGTTGGGTGAAGAAGATGAAGAAAGGTGAAAAAAATGGCACAACAACCCCTTCTATTTTTCTTTTCTTGGCCGACAACAAGCGTAACACACCCGCCCACTATAAGTCACGGTGGGCCTATTCTGTTGAGCTTTTGCATTAAGACCGTAAGTCAAATGCCCACCATAAGTCACTTCTGTTTCAAATGGGTCGATATGGCCGTAGGTCACGACCAGGAGAGGCCTTACGACTGCCCAGCCCTCTCAACATCACCGTAGCTCACCAGCCCACCGTAAGTCACGGTGGGCGAGTTCTGTTTTGGCTGTGCGATAAGGCCGTAAGTTACGGCCACACCGTCACTTACGGCGCCCCAGTTTTTAATTTTAATTTAATAAGTTTTTTTTGACATAAAAAAACAGACTTAATTAAAATTAAAATTAAACGGACTTAAATAAAAATAAAATTAAACCAACAATAAAAATTATCGCATGCGCCACTATACGAATCCGCTTTGTACCCCCACCCCCAACATTTGAACCGAATCATCCTCGACTCGCAGAGTAACATGAACATATTCGAGTAAGTGATAGTAGAGAATTGATGAGCGGGTAATGAAACAACACAAAACACAAACAATTTGTAAAACGAAAATGTAACGAAAATGAAAAACTCACAAACACAGGTTGCCTCCCGGAAGCGCTACGTTTAAGAGTCTATAGCTCGACTTTCCTTCCTTTTCGCCTCAGATCGGGTTAGACACCCGGATGCTAACTGAAAAAAGCTCTTCGGTCTGCTTTTCAAGTCCATTCAGATCATTTAGTCGCAAATATGGTTTTAAGCGGTGACCATTAACCACTTGTCGAATGTGGTCATCGAAATCCTCGATCTCAATATCTCCCGAATTCCCTATTCGTGTAATTTTATAGGGTCCTGTCCACTTGCCCTTTAGCTTACCTGGGAACAACTTCAGACGAGAATTATATAGCCATACCAAATTCCCCACTTCAAAAATTGTCAGCCTTAATTTTGCATCGTGCACTCGTTTCATTTTGTCTTTGTAAATCATGGCATTCTTGTAAGCTTCCTCCCTTAGCTCTTCCAACTCTGTTAAGCTTATATCCTTTGTTTGCCTGCAGTGTCATAATCAAAGTTAGCCTCTTTAATGGCCCATAATGCACGGTGAGCTAATTCTAATGGCAAGTGGCAACCCTTTCCGTAAACTAACCGATAAGGGGTGGTTCCAATAGGTGTTTTGTATGCAGTGCGATACGCTCACAAGGCGTCATTAAGTTTGTTTGACCAATCCTTATGGTCAGGTCGCACTGTTTTTTGTTGAATTTCCTTGATTTGTCTATTGGATACCTCAACCTGACCACTCGTTTACGGGTGATATGGAGTGGTAATCTGATGATCCACTCCATACCGTTTGAGATGTTTATTAAAATTGAAGTTTTTGAAATGGGATCCCCCATCACTTATGATCACACGATCGACTCCATACCTTGCAAAAATACTTGACTGAACAAACTTGCAAACTACACTATGGTCATTTGTTTTGGGGGAAATCGTCTCCACCCATTTGGATACATAATCAACTGCCATTAGAATATGCAAATTGCAAAACGAGTTGGGGAAGGGTCCCATGAAATCAATCCCCCAAACATCAAAGATGTCGATCACTAGGATTGGTTGCATGGGCGTCTCATTTCGTTTTGTGATGCTACCCATCTTTTGACAGTTTGTACATGTTTTTGCAAACTCAAAAGCATCCTTCAAAATAGTAGGCCAAAATAGCCCGTATTGTAACACACGATGCCCTGTTTCCTGGCCACTGAAATGGCCACCACATGCGGACGCATGCACTAAACGCAAAATATCTGGTATCTCATAATCCGGAACACATCGTCTGATTAGTTGATCATCCCCGATCTTGAATAAATCTGGATCTTCCCAAAAGTATTGTTTTGCTCGTGACACAAAGTGTTTCCTCTTCAACTTTGACCAATGTTCAGGGATTGCACCTGCCACATAATAATTAACAAAGTCAGCATACCACGGATCAGTAGATGTAGAAATAGATAGCAAATTCTCATCAAGGAAGGTTTCATTGATTTCTAGCTCATGTTCATCCAAATTATGGATAATTCTTGACAAATGGTCGGCTACTACATTTTCCTTTCCCTTATTATCCCTTATCTTTAAGTCAAACTCTTGCAATAACAATATCCATCTAATTAATCGGGGCTTAGCATACTTTTTATCCATCAAGTACCTGACAGCAGAATGGTCAAAGTAAACAATAATCTTACTGCCCCAAATATAAGATCGAAACTTATCTAATGTAAAAACCACTGCAAGTAATTCTTTTTCTGTGGTTGTGTAATTTAATTGAGCATCAAAAAGAGTTTAACTTGCATAATAGATAGCTACAGGTTTCTTATCCACTCGTTGACCCAACACAGCCCCAACTGCAAAATCACTAGCGTCACACATGATTTCAAAAGGAAGTGACCAATCCAGTGATTGCAAAATTAGGGCATCCACCAACTTTTCTTTTAAAATGTTAAATGCCTTCAAACACTCATCATCAAAGTTAAAAGGTACATCTTTTAGAAGCAAGTTGCACAATGGTTTTGTTATGACACTGAAATTTTTAATGAAACGCCTGTAAAAACCCGCGTGTCCTAAGAATGACCTAATCCCTTTAATGTTTGTTGGTGGTGGTAAAGTGTATATAACCTGCACTTTTGCCTTGTCAACCTCTATCCCCCTGCTTGAGATAACGTGCCCTAACACAATACCTTCTTGAACTATAAAATGGCTCTTTTCCCAACTAAGGACCAGATTCGAGTCAACATATCTTTTCAAAACTTTTTGTAATTGATTTAAACATGATTCAAAAGATGTTGAAAAAATAGAAAAGTCATCAATGAAGATCTCCATAGGATCCCCCACCATATCTGAGAAGATACTCATCATACAACTTTGAAAGGTGGCGGGGGCATTGCATAAGCCAAATGGCATTCGCCTAAATGCAAACGTACCATACGGACAAGTGAATGTTGTCTTATGTTGATCATCCGGATGAATTGCTATTTAATTGTAATCTGAATACCCATCCAGAAAACAGTAATATTGTTGACCCGCTAATTTTTCAACAATTTGATCAATAAAAGGTAATGGGAAATGGTCCTTAGAAGTTGCAGCATTCAACTTCCTATAATCAATACAAATCCGCCACCCGGTTACCGGCTGGGTGGCTATTTTTGTACCATCCGCGCCTTGAACGATCTGAATGCCCGCCTTCTTTGGTACTGTCTGAGTCGGGCTGACCCATTCACTATCAGAGATAGGAAAGATAATACCTGCATCCAGCCATTTCAGTACCTCTTTCTTCACCACCTCCCTCATATTCGGGTTTAGTCTCCTTTGAGCATCTCGAGCTGGTTTTGCTCCTTCTTCGGTGATGATTTTATGCATGACAATAGATGGGATGATTCCTCTTAAGTTTGCGATGGTCCATCCTATCGCAGCCCGATGCTTTACTAGTACCTCCATCAAAGCCTTCTCATGTTCCTCAGATAGGTTGGAGGCAATAATCACTGGAAGAGTGTTGTTGTCTCTAACATAAGCATACTTCAAATGCTTATGTAGTTCTTTCAATTCCAATGTAGGAGGTGATTTCAGTGATGGTTGTAACTTTGTATCGATATGCTCGAGTAGACTTTCCACTTGATATGTCCAAGTGGGTCTACCTTCCTTGATTTCCATCACCTCCAACTCTTTCTCAACTTCTTCCATCTCACTGCTTAGTTCCACTTGATCGTTGTCACAGTAAATACATGCCTCTTTGGTATTGTCTTCATTAACATGAAGACCACACCTGTCAATAGTGTCTACCAAAGTGCATTCACTATAAACCAGAGGATTAGCTATATGGGAAAAAGAATTAATCAATTGCCTTTGATCTCTAAAAGTCATATCAACTACCCCGGTTCTACAATTGATTAATGAGTTGGAAGTGGCCAAAAATGGACGACCCAGGATGACTGTTTGTTGGTTATTCGAATCTCCCGACACATAATCAAGAACTAAGAAATCAACCGGGTAGTAAAAGTCTTCCACCCTGACAACAACATCAAAGATCATTCCCCTAGGCAGTCGAGGTGTCCTATCAGCTAACACCATAGTGGTGTGAGCTTTATGTAATGGACCAAAGTCGTATTGGTCATATAGACTGCCCGGGAGAATGCTCACACTAGCCCCCAGATCTAGCAAAGCCCGTGATATATGAAAATCACCTACCTGAATGGATATCACCGGCTCTCCTGGATCTGGAAGCTTAGGTGGGACAGGTTGTCCTGCTAGGATGGCACTCACATGATTAGACACTTCAATTTTCTTAGGTAATTTATTATTTCTCTTTTGAGTGCACAAATCTTTTAAAAACTTAGCATACGCAGGCACTTGTTTGATTACCTCTAACAGTGGAATGTTAAATTTTACTTGTTAAAAAACTTCCCACATCTCATCCTGTTATGGTCCCCTTTTTTCTAATAAAACCTTTTTACCCGGGTCAATCAATGCCTTAGGAAATAGGATGGTATTAGCCTCCACATCCTTTTCCTGGACACTAGTTGACTCTTCCCTCATCACCCAATCAATTTTATTTGAAAAAGTTACTTTCTTGGGTGATTTAGGTGTGACAGGTTCAATCTCACAATCACTATCCTCATCCTTATTAACATCCTCCACCACACCTTCAATGAATTATGATGGAGGTTCAACTTTATTATCATAAACCTTACCTGAGCGAAGAATGCTTACCTGGCTAACTGAAGGATGTCTGCTACTTGATGGTCCTGCATTAGAGGAGCTGTGAGTTGGGTTCCTTTGAGTATCACTAGGAAGTTTCCCTGGAGCTTTCTTCAAAATTTCAACTTCCTCAGCCAACTGCCCCACTTATTTGGATAAAGCTTCAAAGCTCTTGTCTCTAACCTCGTTGGATTTCTTCATCTCCTTCATGAACTCCAACAATTCCCTGTTTGTTGGCTCTGAATTTCCTTCTGATCCACCCTGATCCTGGTTATACTGATAGTTCCTTTGACCACCCCTGTTGTAACTTCCCTAATTGTATTGACTTCCCTGATTGTATTGACTACCCTGACCCATTGACCTATTCTGATATTGCAGATGTGAAGGACCTTGAAAATTTGGATTCAACTGGTTGTCTGGGTTACCATACCTCAAATTAGAGTGATTCTTCAAACCGGGATGATAGGTATTGTTATTAGTATTGTTGTATGGCCGCCTATCTCCCTGTATATAATTCACCTCTTCCAACCCCTCATCAAACTCTAGACAATCTCTAACAAGGTGTCCCGCTTCACCACATCCCTAGCATATAGTAAAGGAACTTATCACCTTCACTGTAGCCTTTCCAGTCGATTGTCCCAACCTAGAAGCCCTCCTATCCGAATCATCAGCTACATTCCTTGATTTCCTACGAGACTAAGCTTGTCTTTTTTAATGTATACTCATCCGTTCCAGTAACTCTCAGTCATCATCCTCTGTATTAGTCATGAAGGTTCCTACACTTGTTGAATTCATATCTCTCCCATTGAGGAATGTCGTGATGTGGACAAGTTCTCAACAACTCCTTGAACCTTGTCCAAGCTTCATGAAATGGCTCATCCTGTTGTTGACTGAATGTTCGAATGGCGGTTCTAGCCTCACTTGTCTTCTGTTGTGTATAATATTCCTCTAAGAACGCCTGCTGCATTTGCTCCCAAGTATAAATGCTAGCAGCAGGTAGTGAGTGAAACAACTTTTTCGCACTTCCTTTCAACGTAAACTGGAATAAAACCAACATCACTTCTTCAGGTGTAAAACCTTGTGCCCCAATGGTCTCACAAATGACACTAAACTCATTCAGATGCAAGTAAGGTTCTTTCTTGGATAGCCCATGAAACTCTGGAAGAATAGCCAGGCTATTGGATCTAATCTCAAATGACCTCCCTCTAACTTGTGGCCTAACTATGGGTGATGCAGCTCCAGCTATGGTAGGGCGAAAATAGCTATCAACCCCTTGCATTATAGCTTGGTATGGTTGAAGCCCGGGTTTTCGATTCGCCCGAGGAAATTCATGCCTTCTACCTTGACCTCGTCTTTGATTCTGCCTTTGCTGCCTAGGTTGTTCATTCTATCTGAAATTGACCTTGGTAGTGATTGGGATCATTGTATAGCATCTCATCTTCAGCATGTTCATATTCATATCTATCACTTCGTCCATTTATGTCATCATCCCAAGTATGGATGCTAAATCTGTCAAATCTATCCTCTTCAGCCTCGATACTATTAACCCCCCTTTGATGTCTCAAATTCTGCCTTGGAGGTCCTTGTTGGTATGGGTTCTGTCTTGGTTGAGGGTAGGGATTTTGTCTCTGGGGTGGCGGGTTTTGGGCAATTGGGTTTTGTGCTTGTGAATATGGTAATGGGTCATGTGGATGGTTTAGTGGAAGTTGGTTTTGTGGTGGATTTGCCAACTGGTCATTGGGTGGGTTTTGATTGGGTGGTGGTGGTGGGTTTTCCACATTGAATTTTGCACGAGATTGTGCTCGGTTTCTTCGAGCGGTCTTTTCAACTTCAGGATCAAAAATTAACGGGGACTTGTTCCTTGCGTACCGGGTATGTATGCACGGAGCTGTCATCTGCATACACAAGCACACCTAGCGTAACAAAGGAAAAGAAATTAACTAAAACACGCAAAACAAATAAAAACTTAAACTTGACACTTTGCGCACTAATTCCCGGACAATAGCGCCATTTTTTATTACGGTTTGTCAGGCCTAATCATAAACAATTTATAAGGTTCCAAACTCACCTAAGATAGCTAGGATAAGTCGGGTCGATCCACAGGGAATATGTGGAAAGTGTAGTTAAATTCAAAAGGTTATTGCTTGATTACAAAAACTTAGTAAAAATGACTAATTGCAAAAAGTAACGAACTTGATAAGTAATTTGATTGCAAACAATGATGGGGAAGAGTAATCCCCTCCGGGTTAAAGTTTACAACTTAAACTTGGCTTTGATAGTTAAAAACGGTTACATAGACATAATCGGGTTGATTTGATTAAAGACAATAGATTGAATGAGGCTGTTGTTAAAGAACTACTCGAATCATATCCTACGTTTGTATTACCCAACCCTACCCAAAATTAACGTTTACAGATGAAAAGAAATCTAAAACAATCAAAACCAGAACAATTGAATTGAAGGCAACACACGTATTTTAAAATCTTTAAACAATAAATAATGTTACTCGGCTTAGCTTGCCGTGTTCAAACATTAACTCAATCAAAAATCATCAAGAACAAGTCATAGTATAAACCCTAACACCCGGAGAAGATCACGGGTGGATTAGCCGGACATGGCAATGAAAAACAAATCAAAATCAAAGGTAAACATAGTATCTAACGTTAAAGATTCAAACCGAATGATTAGAAACACTTGAAAAGCCTTGAAATCACCTCCGGAAGCCTTCGGGAAGCCTTGGGGACGAGAGGGGACGACTATGGAGGTTTGGGAGGTGAAAAAGTGTAGAAAACCTACTTTTTTCGCCTTTTAAGTGATTTCAGCGCGTCCAGCACCGTAGGTCACTTTTCCACCGTAAGTTACGCTAGGCCTTTTCTGTTTAGTTTTTTTTATCTCTACACCGTAGGTCATCTTTCGACCGTATGTCAGGTTAGGGGGGTGTACCGTAGGTCCTGTTTCAGCCGTAGGTCATGGTCAACCAACTTTATCCGGTTCTTGTTTTCTTCTTAACTTCTTTGTTCGGACTTTGTTTTCCTCCCCGTTTGTGGCCACGTTTTCGTAATTGAATTCTCTGTCTCACCATCCATAATGGTATTCACTTATCATCCACGTGCATTCTTCAAAATCCATCAAGTGCTCGTGTTTAACCTACAAAACATCACATCACCGTAGTTAACAAATTCAACATAATCTCTTGCACTTAAACACATTAGATACATTAAGGTTAACCATTTAATTATGATAAATCTCATTCCAAACCCCCTACATCAGGTTGCAGCAGTGGTGGTGGTCGGGAGAAGGCGGTGGTGCTCGGGTGGTGACCGGCTAGAGGGCTCGATTGGGAGAAGGCGGTGGTGCTCGGATTGTGACCGACGAGAGGGCTCGGGAGAAGGCAGTGGTGCTCGGGTGGTGGCCGACGGCTATAAGGCAAGGAAATGGCGGTGGTGGCCGCGGCTACAAGGCGTCGGCGGCTATAAGGCGGGGGTTGGATTTTCAGGTGGAGGGAAAGAGAGAATGTGGAGGGAAGTCGTGGAATCAAGGCTATAACTTTTAAAGAATAGCGGTGACATGTCGCCGCTAATAGTGTCGCCACTATTGGTTACGTACAAAAAATTTGAGGCCGTTAGATCTGTTGCACGATCAACGGCCAGATCTAATTGAATAGTGTCGCCGCTATTAAAGGCATTTCTTGTAGTGTTCGGTGAGTCTATAGACTTCTCATATGTTTAGATCAATGTGATAAATAAAAAATAGTTATTTTATATTTGAAATTTTATATATTTGCATTAACTAATAGAATTTCTCTTTAGTATTTTCAGATGCTAAATCTACGTAAAATTGATCAAATTTTCCAAATACAATAAGACAATAACCAAATACATAAATTTTCAAAAAATATAACAATAATAAAAATTATTTTACCAAAATATTTTTCTCATCCATGCCCTACCAATAAATTGCTATAACTAGGATCTCACTGGATACGTTTGTTTTTCATTTTTCCCACCCTAGATGTGGATCATATGGTCTTAACCACAATAGGACTCCTCACATAATGCTTTCCATCTGACCATCTTAGTTGTCCAAAAACATAATCACCAGCTCCCCCACCCTTCTTGGACTTCAAAGTAACCTTAAACATTTTCTCTTCACCAATCTTTTTAAACTTCAAGCTCTTTGGCTGAACCCGCACCGATATGCCATGCGGCTTAAAGACATGAGACGTGTAGGTGGCTGGTGAACCCACGTTCTTAGCGGTTCGAGTCAATGTGATTGAGCCATTGAGGTTAGGCACAGTGATTGATGGATAGTTGAAGTCTATGAGACTAATGTTCTTGGATGGGCATGTATAGGGTGTTTCTGAGAATTTCTCGACTTGAGATTTGGTGTAGCCGAGTGCACACAGCAAGTCAAGGTAATTGGTTGTGGTTAGATCATAAACCAGACCAGGGTCCATGGCTCGGTTTGGCTGTACATGTCCTGCTCCATAGCTAAATGGTGTTGCTTTAATGTGGGATGCGTTTGTCATGGGTTTAACCGCATTATCACGTGTTCTTGCTGCATGATTAAAGATCAATTTAGAAAATAATAATCTGTAAACAATATAAAACTTAATCACCATAGTAGGTAGCCTTACAGGTGGTCATGATGGCGGATCTAATTGCTGCAGGGCTCCAATCTGGATGCAGGGTTTTCAGAAGCCCAACGACACCAGAAACATGAGGGCATGACATGGAAGTTCCTGATACACAATTATATTGAACTCGACGCGTGTCAAAATCTTGATTTGTTGGCCCTTGTGATTCTGTATAAGCAGCTATTATACTTACACCAGGCGCGGTTATATCAGGCTGAACATAATCAAGAAACATAATTATTAATAAATGTACGATTATAAGGAAAACGATGGAGAACAGACGATTATATAACCTTAAGAATCTCGGGGGTGATGATGTTAGGTCCCTTAGATGAGAAAGCAGCCATGAATGGAGCTGGCTTTGTGTCCAACTGAGTTGATGGATGTGTGATGTAAGCCATTGGAGTCCTGTTGAAGTCATAAATGTTATTTTGTTTTTTCATAGCTTAACAATACAGAAATTACGCGTGCTGTAAACATTACATGGTGGAATTGAGATACTGGTAAACAGCGAGACCATCGGTGTAAGTGATGTGTGTAGCAGGAAGGACATGAGGATCTGCAATAATCTCATTCCCGGAGACATCATTATTAGCAAGAACCATTCCCACGGCCCCAGCCAAAGCCGCTTCTTGACCTTTGTCGACCCTAGCATTGTCTCCCCGAAGACACACCAACAGTTTCCCTTTTGCCTTTTTAGGATCCAGTGATCTGGCTTTACAAAGCTGCCTGCATTACAAATACAGCTAAACTTAGCCCCTAAACTAAACACCTCATGACTAGGGGGTGTTAATTGGGTCGTGTTTACAGGTTGGCAATGTGACATGAACCAGAATTTTGACACGAACTTGAAAATCATGTCAAACATATGAACAAAAACATGACATGAGCCTTCATGAGCTGACACGAACATGACCCGTTTAACCTGGATTTTTATTTTATTATCTTGCATATTAATACTCTAAAATTTACAACCAATCAAACAAATGCGTATAGAATAACTCTGTTTAAACTATAAAACCCAATAGCTCATTTCTCTTTTATATTTTAATTTTGGCATAAAATACCCAATCAGTTTAAGTTACGACACAAAACACATTTTTTAAAAATGTATAAAAACAAACGGGCCAACCTGCGAACGTCAACCTGAACACAGACTGTTTAGCTAGGGGTTCAACCCGAAACTGGCGAGAACATGTTTAGACTGAACCCAAACCCTCGAATTCCATGTTAGGTCATCTCGTGTTTTCATGTTGTGTCATAAATTCACACTCTAAATGACTCGCTAACTTAAAACCCTTACGCGTCTTTAGCATCTGCATTGGCTGCTTTGGCTTCTAGAGAGCTTATAATCGGAAATAATTTGTTTTTCGGTAATGCTTTAGCAGAGAGACTTTCACCCTGAAAGTATGGTTTGCAACATATAATCAAGTAACCACTGATGAAATAATAAATTAAAGTACTGACCTTAAATTTCATATTATTTCCCAGAACCACATAGCTAGGGAACTGGCGATCCATGGTGCTAGCTCCAACGGTGATCTGCCAGGTGGCAACATTGGATACGGTGGCATCATCGGGTCCTGAATTTCCAGCGGAGCACACAACAACTATTCCATGCTTAACAGCATGAAAAGAGCCAATGGCAACACTATCATTAAAAAAGGGAACAGCATCACCACCAAGAGATACAGATAACACATCTACTCCATCTTGAATGGCCATATCAAATGCTGCTAAGACATCTACATCAAAGCACTCATTTCCACTCACTGGTGGGAAACAAACTTTATAAGCCGCAACCCTAGCATTTGGCGATCCGCCTTTAGCCGTTCCATTCCCATACCCAAATACACTGGCGCCTGATACAAAGTTACCTCCAGCTGTTGATAACGTGTGGGACCCATGGCCTTCATGATCACGTGGCGATTCAAATGAGGAGTTTAGCGGTCCCACCACAGAAGCATAACCTTTGTTGAAGTATCTTGCTCCTATCAGCTTCCTTCACATACCATGAATAATCATATGAGTGTATAGGATATTAGTTGATGCCACCTAAAACCTCGATTACCATATTAAGGAAAAATAATCAACTTGCTGACCAAAAAAGTTTTATATTCATTTAGCAAAATCTTGCATACGTATAAAACTTTTGGGCACAAACTATGGGCGCATTATCATTGTAGGAAGCTGACCGATTACAGCGGAAGCTAGCATCTGCACCATTTTGACAGACCCCTTTCCACTTTGATGGAATTGGTCCCATTCCTTCATCACTAAAGCTCTTTGATTCTGGCCAAACGCCTGTGGTAAAAGATTTATCTAACGAATATGAGGCTGAAGATAATTTAGCATAAACAAGATACACGACAATTGTATTACGCGTTCAGGTAAAATTTGAGAATAATGGTACAATCCAAACTTAGTTACGTTGAATTTTTTAATATACTAATTAGTATGAAGACGTTAGATTCAAATTTTCAAATAAAAAAATGGTACTTTTCTTCAGAATAATGCATATCATCCTTTGTTATCTGGAAGAAAAAAATCATAATCCTAGCTTTTTGAAAGTTGAGATAAACTTGGTTGCCAGTTCACAAGCATGTGCACCATGAAATTGGCCAACAGATAAGAGTTTTATAGTATAATAGACCAATCGACTAGACGATCAAGATTCAATGAGTTTGCTATTCTTTTTGAATCTATTATTGCTTCATAATCCACACAAATTATTCAATAGCCAATGCTATATAATAAACAAAGCGCCACTTTAATCACCCAAATGAAATATACATAAAATATATATTAAAAGTTAAGCTCTGAAGATGCTAATGTACAAGTAAGCCATCCAGACGTCAACGATCTCAAATGAATAAGTTAAAAAGCTACTTTGTCGGAAAAATATAACTAATCTAGAGTGAGTAAACCCATATCACAGTCTTCAACAAAGATGTTGGAGAGTTAGTCAGCAATAGATAAACAAAAAAATAGACTGAAACTTGTGTTTCAGTAACCAATGCGCTTGACAAAAGTACATTTTGGACCAATTGCATCAACTGTATTAAAAATTTCACAGACATCAAAATGAACCAGAATTCTCTTTATAACAAACAGATGAAGAAGATCAAACTATAAGCTGACCTGTGTCAAGGTTTCCTATGATAGTGTTTTCACCAAATCTTGCTTTCTTCCATATCGAATTCGAAAGAATCATGCCATTATCTTCAAGACCCATGAAATCCCATGATCTAGTTGTGTGTAACTTTCTACCTCTGTTCAAGAACACTGAGACTACACTGGGATGCTCTGCATTGGATAATTACTCACATAAATCAAAAAATATCATTCTACAAAACCATCCACTCACCATAAACAGAAGCACTGACATCAGTATCAACCACTTACTGGCTATCTGGGCAGCTTCATCATCTTCAAGCATGGCAGCAAAACCATTAATATGCCTCGTGTACGAGTAAAAGATAGCATCTTTGGCCTTATCTTTACTGTATATTCAAGAAAAGAACATTGTTATTGACAATAAAGGGCCAGTCATATGGACACGTGGGAGAGAATAAATTACCTTCCCAAATAAGAACCAAGAAACTCATAGTGAGTGTCCCTTACTCCATCAAAATCAGTGATTAAAGCTTCATAACCATGTGAATGAGCTCCAAGATACACAACATATGACTATAGAAAAAACAAATTAAATAAATTGTAAACATAATCAGTAGCATTGATTGGTTGTTGGGAGATATAAAGAATGCTTACCCTTTTAGCAGCAAAGGTGGGTCTATGCAACAGTGCAGCAGTAAGAAGAAATGAAAGCAGAAGATAAAGAGAAGTAGCACCACTTGCTCTCATTGCTACCCTCACAAGAGATATTATGAACACATGAGCATCTCTTTTGCCTTTCTATTTAAAGACTTCTATATTGTATCACTACTTCAGTGGACTACAAAAGACAATGAGATGTTTAATAATATTACCAACCTTTAAAAAAAGGTAAAAAGAAACAAACTGCTGAAGTCACGGTTAGATAACAATGTTCCACTAATATCCGCGCAATAGTTTAACCCAATGAACATTAGGCAAGTGACAAAGTCTTATTTGTCATTTGGGAGCTTCAGATAAGTAGATAACATTGAAGCAATATATATGTGATTATTAACATTCTTTAATGACCACATTATTAACAACAGATAAAGGGCTTGTTTTGTCAAAAAGAATCTTCCTTTAATGACAAATTAGTGTCCTGCAGTGTTGTTTTATACCCTGTTGGGGTCTGCACAATAGACAAGAGAACCCATGTTAGATGTGCCCATATTTTGCTTGAAAGATACAAAACATGTAATTATGTTTGATTTGGGTGAGGTCTTGATTAGCTGCATATAAACACAAGGGTCAAATTCACTCAGGTATTTTAACAAACAGATGGTGTGCATCAAGACTATAATTGAATAAGAAAGAAAATAAATGGTGGTCCAAGCATTATAGTGAGTGGCGCAATGTTGAAACAAAAGGCAACGACTCTTCTTCTAGTTGAAATCGATGTCTTCCTGAAATCAAAATAATGGTCCAATTTAGGATTCACACATGATTTGAAATGATATTGGCTAAATGTACTCTGTTACTATTGATTTTTTTAAAAAGACACTTCATATTATTCTTTGTATTTGGGAGGTGTCCAATAACCGATCCCTTTAAAACATGTCTGTACTTTGTTCGGTATTATTATAGGTACACCTACCAATCTTTTATTATCTCTATCTCTTTCTATATCAAAAATTAAATGTTCATATAACCCAAGCCACTTTTTATTCAACTTGTGCCGAAAACCAACTAAAAAACTAATGTGACAAAAAAGCACTAAATGAACCAAACCAAACCAAACCAAATAAAGTTTTGTTCATGTTTGTTTGGTTGGTATTAGTTTTGTTCATTAATGGTCCACGAACACATAATCAAAAGAATTCAGTTTCTATGCGTTTATTTAGTAATTAAACTTGTTCGTGTTTGTTTATATTAGTTTGTTAAGAAATTCACAAATGATTCTAGAACTAAGTATAGAAAATAAAATTTAACATTCTTAATTTCGGAAAACTCATTTAATAAGATAGAACTAAATATACTTATACTAGGTTACTTCACGTGTATTATACAGATTGAATAAATAAAATATTAAATAATTAGTAATAAAATTTGATGCATTATAAAATCATGATTAAAGATAAAATGTGATTATAATTACGTATAAATAACTATTTTAAGTAAATAAACAATAATATATTTTTCCTGAACTTTTGTTTTATAAAAAAAATGTGATTTTTAAATAATTTGTTTTAAGAAAAATGAAAAAAAAGTTCGTTGTATTCTATATTTTATAATTTTTGGTTTCTAAAAAGTGTGTTTTTAATAAAAAATAGGCTTTTAATTGATTAAATTATATATTTTTTATTTGAAAATGATATGAGTAACATTATTAGTATTCAATATTATTATTAATAATATAGAGAAATGAGAAAGTAAGTATAATGAAGCTTATAATTGTTTTACGCTTACATTAGTTGTTTTATAGATAGATGGATAAGCTAAAAACCCATTAATTAAACGGATTATAGTTAGCAATAAATACGAACAGTTACAGTATAATATTTTAATATAAAATATAATTAAAATTATATATATGTAATAGTTCAAGAAATAAAACAATTATACAATTTTTAACTCACTTGTCTAAATAGTTTCATTTTTAAATATTTATTTTAAGATTTTTTAAAAAAATTATTTTTTTAAAAAAATGGTGTTTTAAAAACTCTTATTTGTAATCATTCTAGTTGTTTTAATAAACTTGTTTTTAAATAATTTCACTTGTTTATAAATTTTTTAAAAATAAAATGATTTAAAATATTTTGTTTAAAAAAGGTTTAGTGTTTTATAAAATTTCATATTATATAAAATTTTAGTTATTTTATTATTTAGATTTTAATTAAAAGACGTGATTTCTAATTCCTTAATAAAATCTATTTTAGAAAAAAAAGATAGTTTGATTTTAAAAAAAATCGATAAGAGGGAGAAATATAGCAATTAATAAAATTCATTTTTAATTAGAGATACAAATTTGTATGAGTATTTAAATTACAATAATACTATTTTGGTGGAAAAATTTATGTGTAGATGTGGCAAAAAAAATATTTTTTTATTAGATGCTATCGATTAATCAATTATATAATATCAAAATATAATGAATAATGCTAATATAAAAGATATGTGCCTTTTCAATTCCTAGATATTGCATAAAATCAGTTTTTTAAAAATTTATTTGGAATAATGCAACTGTTGTAATCAGTGTTGTCGTTAAAAGAGAAGTAAAGCAAGTATGGCTGATGAAAAGTTTGACGATGTCATATAACTTTTAATCATGAAATCTTCATTGTTTATAATTATCTATGATACAATAATATAATATTGTTTGTATGTAATCATAGCTTTTTAAGTGATTATTTATAAAGAATAATTTGTTATTGTTTCATCCACATAATAAAACAAATGCATTCGATTTTTTTTCTACATGAATGATAAAAACTAGATATTATTATTTGGATCAAACAAGGTTACATGCCGTCTAGACAATACTTTCATCTCATATGCAGTACTAGCAAGCATATATGGGCATATGGCCCCATTTGTTGCTCTTGTTGAGTTCTTTCTATTTGGGTCACATATTTGACGATGAAGAATAAAAGTTCGATGGTGTTTCGTCATCAACGTGTCATCCAATCCACCAATCCTATCATTAGAGATGACATATTATTTTCATGCTTAGTTGGTCACGTCCCTTGTCCCTGCTTATGAAACATTCAATACTTGTCTTGATGATGCATCGTAGGAGACAAGGTCGTAGGTAGAGTATGGTGTAAGAACTCATGTATGATCATGAGAATTCAATTGTCATTGAATCTTGCAAAAACCATCAAAAGCAGCTAAATCTAATCGAGTGGCCGCCTTTAAGGAGTGTCACCATAACATACCAATGGTCAATCAATTACCACATGTATTGAAAGAAGTTGGTACATTTGCAATTATCGAAAAATTATAACCTTTTTTATTCTCTAACTTTCTTCTACTCTTAAAAAAACAGATCCAAGGAAAAAATGTACTACCCGAAAACCAACCAAATGATTACAAAAAAGTCAGTGAAAAAAAAAGGTTTCACCCACCTATCAGCATGAAATGATGTAAGAAACCATCCCAAATGTATCAACCATCCATTGATGGATTCGGAGTTTCAAAATCCTCCATACGAAAAAAAAGCAAAGGCATCTGAATCTGGAAATTATTCAATATTGCTAGAAGGTTTTACGTGATATGTTCCACCTCAATGAAGATACAACACCAACAAAATTAAGTTCTAGCATCAACTAGTTTTATAAAATACACTTATTAGACATTTAGTATATGATTCTCATGTCACACATTACAAGAGCTTTTTTTTGAATGGCAAAAAACTTTCAATACTAAGCTAGCAAGATGCTAGAGAAAACAACATGACGGACATGTGCCTAATTACAATTTAAAATTACACCAAGATTCCAAATTCTGATTACCTATTTTGCTCCTATGCTTGATCCATAAGGAAGCATAGGCTCTTATTTCACCTTGTAATTCTATCTGTTGAGTAACATTGTTTTCAAACACCAAACGATTCCTAGCCTTCCGTATCGAGTACATGGCTACATAGATAACTGACCTGATTACCTCCTTTAGCTGACTTGAATAGGGCCAATTTTCTACCTCCTTCAATCTGCATGCAACAGTTACTACCTGAAAATTCGGGACTCCGCACCAATTCCGGATGAATTCCCATGTTCTTACAGCTGAAGGACAATGCAATAATGTATGGTCCATCGTTTTTGACAACCACCCACATAACCTGCACTGCAGGTTTAAAACAACACCCCGCTTGTGGAGAAGATGATTCACCGGAATTCTGCCTTCTATTGCTCTCCAACATATTAAGTTGACTTTTAAAGGAATAACTTTGTTCCAAACGAACTCCAAGTGCTGGCTAGGGAGAAAAGCATGTTCCAGGATTCTTCTTATCGACTTTGCTGTGAAGAGACCAAACTCGTCAGCCTCCCATACTTATTTATCTGCAATCCCCGATGTTTCAACATTCCTTAGCTCTTCCTCAATATTCGAAAGCTGCCTTAATTCTTGCGCAGTTCGCGGTGCAAATTTCCATGACCAGACGTATTTTGAATTATTCCCCAGGCCAATCCTATCACTAACCTTGCATTCCTTCTTGCTATCGAGTTTGTATAAATCCGGAAACACATCTTTTAGGCATCCGATTTCGGTCTATGGATCAAACCAAAAGTTAATGTTCTCCCTGTAATCTTTCAAACTTTCGTCAAATAAAAGTTAACTTTGTTACGCATTTGTAAGAGCCATTTATGCCATTTATGAGACTTGGAGGTTTCTTAGTTAATTTAGAGGTTAATAAATTAAATTAACAAATAATAATAACAATAATAGTATTTACAGATATAATAAATTATAAAATTTAAATAACTCATAAGTTAGAATAATATTTAAAAGTTTAATTAAGCTAGGGGGCATTTATGTCAACTTAGAAACTTTAATTATAAAGTTTATACATGAAATGATAATAGTTAAAACTACAGGGACCATTGTGTAATTTTTATTAAAAACCCAAACCAACCCTCCCTTCACCCTTGATTTCCCGGCCAACCCTCCGGCCACCGTCGGAGCGGCTCCGGCCAACCCCAAAATCATCAAAATCGTTCGTTTTTCGATTAAAAACCGGTTCCAAACGCCCCTAGAACATGTTTCGGACCACTAAGTACACTTAAATTCAAATTAAAGACAATAATGGGTGTCGATTTGGACTTAGTAACCGTCAGCCACACCCTTGAACCGTTCGAGCAATTAAACCCAATAATAACTCAATTAATCGAACCTGAACGATCATCTATCGGTTCCTAAACTATTACCGTTCTCAATTTCATCTGAAAAACCACACAAACACCTCGTTCGATCCTCCCTAATCCACGACCTGTAACTTAGTTGAGGACCTTGTTCCGAGGCTTTTAACTTACAATTGATAGAGGGGTTTTCATCCTTGGACTTAGTAGAAGTGTCCTGTACAAGGAATTCGAGTATTACCTTCGTTTGCATCACGAACCAACTTATCCCCTGTCGCGGCTGTTCTTCGTAGGATTCACCTCCAAATCATCTTTAATCGGGCAATTCCACATATCCAAATACTCTATTTCAGTTGAGGATCAAAAGCCCTAACATTAATTTGATTAACATTATCGATTTGATCCTCAATTTTGGTGCGAATCAAACTAGGGTTCATAGGGAATTTGGGTTTTTTTTATTATGTTTTTAAACTCTCAAAACAATATGTATCGCGGTTGAGGCCTTGGTTCACTGGTTAGAAACAAGCACATTCCACCTTGAGGTCCCGGGTTCGAACCCGGGCACCCTCAACCATTTTTTGGGCCTTTTTGGGCTTTAAAAAATTATAGAAAATTTCTAAAAATTATAAAAATTAATTTTATAAACTTTGTTTATTTTAAAAGTTATCTAATGATTTTCTGTAAAATTAGTTCTTTAAACACCTTAATAATTTTTATATAAAATATCATTAACAAATGTTATAATTAGTTTATTTTTATAAAAATAAACTTTAAATAGTTGAAATCACTAATTTATTATTAGTCATTACGTTATCTTTAATTATAGATTAATTATGTTAATTATAAAATTTTATTTACATTTTTTAATTTAATCATTATAAGAATTTAATTTCTTATAATTTTACAAATTACTATAAAAGGATTAATTAAGTTTCTTTTATTGTATTAAAATATATATGATTTCGATCTTACTTATAAAAACCCCAAATTCTTATTGAAACCTTAGTTCACGTTAAAACGTTAATCCTATTATTAACCTAAATCTTGTAATATATATATATATATAT
>BJCO01362126.1:0-14521 GCA_018326465.1 Flaveria floridana
CTTAACCTTTGCTTGTTTTGGATTTTGTAAATGTGGGTGGTTTTGTTATCTCTTAATCAACCGCTAAACAAAATTGACATAGTTGGGGAAGAAGGGTGTTAAGAGAATGTCAAACTGCTCTTGATGATGACAAATTTAATGCCAAAATGTGGTTGTTCTTTGAAACTTAATATAAGCTAATAACGATCAGAATTCAAAAGATTATTGAAGAATATGTTCCCCTGTTGTGCTTCATTATTTGATTCTCTTATATTTCTCTGTTGTGAGCATGAACAATATGTTTCATGGTTTAAAGATGTTGATACTTGGGGGCAACATGTTCCTCACTTGTGATGCTTTTTATGATATATTCTGGAGTATGAAGTTGATATAAAATCAGTTCGCTTATGAATATTCTTCATTCAAGTTAAAAACACAAAACTAATTTGGAAACTTAGTACCTTTTAAAGTAATTGAATAGAATGCTTGATTTCATGTCCACTTAATTTTGATTGAACGCAGAAGTTTGGTTTTTCTTATTTCTTTTTAGTTTGGATGAAAATTAAATATAAATTTAAGGGATCAAAGCATAAGTTTAAAAAGAATAAAATAGTCATTTTACTTGACTTTAACGGCACTAACAAACCATTAATGTATATAGGGACCAAATCCACAATTTACCGCAAACCACAAGACCATCCGTGTAATCTACTTCTATTTCTATAATCTTTTTGAGATTATAAGTTTTATTAGTTGGCAAATAGTCTTCTTGATAAAATAAATTTTTCAATAATGATAAGTTGAAATAATGTAAAACTTGATGAAATTCAAGCACCATATAATATTACACCTTGTGACTAATAATTAGTAAAAAAATTGCTGAAGTTTAGGCACCGGATGTATAATACAAAATGTCTACTGATGTGTTAGAGCTTATAAAAAAGCTGAGAGATATGGTTTTCACATGTTTGAAGATGAATTCTACCTAATGGATCCATGTATGAAAACCAAGTGAGAATTGGTTGATCTTCCACCTAAAAGCAAGGCTGTTGGGAATAAGTGAGATTTTAAAAAGAACCAACATGTATTGAAATGTGCATATGTTATGTAATAAAAGACAAGTGGTATTCAAAGAGTAATAGGGATTATTATTGACTCAATGGAGGTTGACGAAAAAGAGAAGAGAATACAGAAATGGGATGAGAAATAAAATAACAACTTTCTGACAATTAGCATAAAACAATTCTCCTCTCACCCTCTCCTTATATCATGCATTGCCTCATGCTCTAACAACCTGCTGCGCTGCTGACGTGAAAGAAACCACATAATCCTTTAAATATTTGGGTGATGTCATGGGCCTATTACTTCTTCTTGGTACTTGTGGATCCACGGTTACATCCTCATTGGGCTGATTGGGCTAATTGTTCATAACATTACTCCCCTCCTCGACTATCACCTTGTCCTCAAGGTGAAAAGATGGAAAAGACTTCAGTAGTTGACAATTATCCTCCTAAGTGGCTGCTTCAACCGGAAACCCATCCCATTGAATTAAGCTTTGAGGCACCAAAGAACCGGAACGCTGAAGGTTGCGTTTACCTAAAACACGGTTCGGCTGCAAAATTAAAGTGGTGGATGAATCAACCAAGTGTAAAGGCGTAATTTGTTGCTCCGGTTTACCCACACATTTTCGGAGCAGGGAAACATGAAAGACAGGGTGGATTTTGGCGGATTCCGGAAGTTCCAATTTATATGCGACTAGTTCGATCCTAGCGATAACCTTATAGGGCCCAAAAAAACGACGACCCAATTTATGGTGTCGCTGCAAACGAGCGGTTCCCTGTCGGTATGGTTGAAGTTTGACATAGACCCAGTCATCAATATTAAATTGTATGTCCCGACGATGATTATCAGCAAAAAATTTCATGCGTTGCTGAGCTTTGAGCAAATTAGTTTTCAATAACGCAAGAACTTTGTCGCGTACTAACAATTGGGCGTTCAAAACCGGGGTGCCAGTAGCATCCTTAAGATAACGGGCAATGTTCGGGGGAGACCGGCCATATAAGGCCTCAAAGGGGATCATCTGAGCCGAGGTTTGGAAAGAAGTATTGTACCAGTATTCAGCCCATGGCAACAACTTCATCCAGTCTTTGGGGTAATCCGAAACGTAACATCGAAGGTACATTTCCAAACATTTATTCAACACTTCCGATTGGCCATCTGATTGTGGGTGGTAGGTTGTGCTAAACGATAAAGTTGTACCCTGTAAATGATGCAATTCCTTCCAAAAGGAAGTCATAAAACGCGGGTCACGGTCGGTGACAATGTCGGCTGGAACCCCATGTAAACGGACGATTTCTTGTATAAATGCTTCGACAACCGTGGTACTAGTGAAAGACGTGGGTAGTCCGATAAAGTGGCCATATTTAGACAGTCTATCTACAACAACCATGATGACTGTTTTGCCTTGAGAAGTGGGTAGGGAAGTGATAAAATCCATAGCTATACCTTCATAAACCAATTGAGCAATTGGGATTGATTGCAATAAGCCCCCTGGTGGAGAAGTGGAAGCTTTATTTTGTTGACAGACTTGGCAGGTGGTGACGAACTGGTGAACATCCCTTCGCATGCCCTTCCAAAAGAAATTCGTAGCAAGCCGGTGGAATGTTCGTGTAACCCCGGCGTGACCACCGACAAGAGAAGAGTGGAACTCGGTTAAGAGTTGTTGGCGGAGTTTGGAATTAGCAGGAATGACCAACCGTCCGCGGAACACTAATAAATCATTGGTAAACTGGAAATCAGCTGAAGCAGGTGAGTTTAGGCACTGCTGTTGGAGTTAAAGTAGTTCAGGGTTGTGTTGGTTGGCTTGGCAAAGAGTATCGAGTAAGTGAGGTGTGGTGTGAGACAGTGCCAGCAATTGAGAGGCCGTTGCTCTGGATAATGCATCGGCAGCAAGATTGGATTTACCGGGTCGATAATAGACTTCAAAATCAAAGCCAAGTAACTTATGTAACCATTTGTGTTGTTCGGGTGTCTGAATAACTTGAGTCTGAAGATTCTTGAAGGATTGTTGGTCGGTCAGGATGATAAATGAGCTGCCAAGAAGATATTGTCACCACTTTACGACAGCTTGAGTAATAGCATACATCTCCCGATGATACGTAGGGGCAGAACACATGCGTGGACATAGCTTTTTACTAAAATAGGCGATAGGATGGTTTTCTTGAGATAAAACCGCACCAATACCAACCCCGGAAGCATCGGTTTCCACTACAAAGGATTTGGAAAAATCCGGCAGTCGTAACACTGGTGTAGTGCTAAGAGCTGATTTAAGTTCCTGAAAGGCGTGAGTAGTTGTCTCGGACCATACGAACGCATCTTTGCAAAGTAAGTCCATAAGCGGACCGGCAATAGAAGCATATCCTTTCACGAATCGTCGATAGTAGCCGGTGAGGCCCAGAAAAGCGCGAACTTCTTTAAGAGTGGAAGGAGTGGGCCAGTCAAGGATGGAACGGATTTTATCCGGATCTACTGCGACTCCCTGCTTCGATATAATATGCCCCAAATAACCAATAGTGGATTGACCAAACAAGCACTTGGAGAGTTTAGTGACCAACTGATTATCACGAAGAGTCTGTAAGACAATGGATAAATGTTGGAGATGGGCCTCCCAAGAAGTGCTATATACCAAGATGTCGTCAAAGAAGACAATCACAAATTTGCGGAGGAAGGGGCGAAACACATCATTCATGAGTCGTTGAAAGGTAGACGGGGCATTCATAAGTCCGAAGGGCATTACTAAAAATTCATAGTGTCCGTCATGGGTGCGGAAAGCGGTCTTCATAATGTCTCCCTCAGCCACCCGTATTTGATGATAACCGGATAAAAGATCCAGTTTAGAGAATAAAACGGCCCCGTGTAATTCATCAAATAATTCATCTATAAATGGAATAAGGAATCGATCACGAATGGTAATAGCATTCAAAGCGCGATAATCAACACAAAATCGCCAAGTAACGTCTTTCTTTCGAACAAATAAAACGGGAGAAGAAAAACAACTGGAGCTAGGACGAATAATACCTTGTTGAAGCATGTCCCCCACAAGGCGTTCAATCTCATGTTTCTAAAAATGGGGGTAGCGATAAGGTCTGACTTAGACCGGTGTAGCCGAAGGAAGGAGGAAGGCTGGTCGGGGATTTAAAGACAGAGGGAAAGTGAGATAAAAGGGAAGCGATATCAGGAGTCGGTGGGGAGGGGTTTGGTGAATCAGGAGGTAAAAGGGTTAATTGAAACATGGTGCCAATAGTATCATTGGAAACAAGATGACGAAGGCCATTAAAGTGAATCAGTTGAATGGGAGTAGAAGGCTCCCCTTGCCAGCAAACCCGCTTCCCGTGGAAATCAAATTCAAATTTAGCCGCCGAATAATCGGTAAGCATCGGGCCTAGGGTAGCCAACCAAGATACACCGAGTACCAAATCCCAACCTTGAAGAGGCAAGACAAATAGATCAACAAGAACCGCCTGACCTTGCACCCATACTTCCACCTGTCGAGCGATACCCGAGCATGGCAATCGTTCACCACTTCCAACCAGAACCGAAAAAGGGACGATGGCCTCAATATCTAAGTTCAAGAAAGAAGCAACCTGAGTCTGGACAAAGCAGTGAGTACTGCCACCGTCTAAGAGGATCTGCACAGGTTTACCTTTCACGGTACCTGAAAAACGGAGTGTAGAAGTCGAGTACCCTCCAGATAAGGCATTATAGGAGATAGCAGATTCCGTATTAAGCTCTTCCAATTCCAATTTATCAGCCAAAACGGCGTCAGCCGTAATGGTGGAAGAAGAAGGGTCGGAACCGTCCTGTATAGTGGTCTCATCATCAAAGAACAAGAGTTGAGGTGCCGACTTACATTTGTGATCCCACGAATACTTTTCATCACATCAGTAACATAACCCCTGCTCGCTTTTGAGCGATGTCGGTTGGGGACAATCGTTTAAAACCCCATTTGGTTTGAAGAGGGGCAGGGGAAGGTACTTTGGGCTTAGAAGAGCCTGAGGAAGGGGTAGGCAACAGGGCCTTTCCAGAGCCCAACGAAATCCGGCCCATTCCTTTTTCAACCCAAATACGTTGTTCGTGGACATGAGCTAACTGCATTGCTTCTTCTAGGGTTGTAGGGCGGTGGACCAGAACGGAGGTTTTTATGTCGGTGCGTAATCCGAAGATGAAGCATCGGACCAGAAAAGCCATCGGAAGAAGAATGGTGCGATTGGAAATGGCTTCAAAACGTTGTCGATAATCTGCCACCGTGGTAGTCATTTGCAATTTCGCAAGGAGACCTTCCGGTTCCTCTAACTCGCGGGCTTTAAATCGAGCAATAAGGGCAGCCGTGAAATGATGCCAGTCGGTTAATTGGTGATGCCGCTGCATCCAGTCGTACCAATCGGCGGCACCATTGTCCAGATAGAAGGAGGAAATGACCAATCGATCATAATCCGTGATAGAATAAAAATCAAAGTACCTGGTGGCCTGAGAAACCCAGCGTTCCGGCGATTCGCCAGCGAAGCGAGCGAGAGACACAGGCGCCGGCTTGTGGCGTCCCAACGCCGAATACCCCTCATCCAAGCGAGTGCCCGACGAGCCACCACCGGAAAGAGAACTCGAGTCGGGAGACGGCCCTGTTTTCGATAGTAAGGTCAGTTGCTTCAAAATCTCTTTTATCATAGTATCTTGCTTAGCCATCAGAGACTCCAGATGGGTCATCGAAGTTTTTAAGGAATCGACATCCCGGCGCAGGTGAAGCTGTTCCTCCTGGAGACCTTTAACGGATTCATCAAGGACTTTGAAACGAGTGCCCTCAGCCATCTGAGCGAAGGGTCAATGAAAGCACCAATGTTATGTAATAAAAGACAAGTGGTATTCAAAGAGTAATAGGGATTATTATTGATTCAATGGAGGTTGATGAGAAAGAGAAGAGAATACAGAAATGGGATGAGAAACAGAATAAAAACTTTCTGACAATTAGCATAAAACAATTCTCCTCTCACCCTCTCCTTATATCATGCATTGCCTCATGCTCTAACGACCTGCTGCTGACGTGGAAGAAACCACATAATCCTTTAAATATTTGGGTGATGTCATGGGCCTATTACTTCTTCTTGGTACTTGTGGATCCACGGTTACATCCTCATTGAGCTGATTGGGCTGATTGTTCATAACAGCATAACTTTAAAGCAATGTTGGTAGCAAACGATTTTACTCATGCAAATGACTATGTCGAAACCTTCTCTATTTTAATCATGTTTAAATCTATCAGGATACTTATTGTCATCGTTGTATAACATGACCATGAGATAAAATTGATCTTAAAATAATTTTCCTTAATGGACATTTAAGTGAAGATGTCTATATGATTCAACTACAAGGTTTTGTCAATCCTAGCATCATGGCAAAATATTTAAGTTTCAAACTCATTTGTGGATTATAACAAGCATTTAGGAGATTAAATCTTCGTATTAATGAAAAAGTCAAAGCATTTCGATTTATCAAGAATGAACATGAGTCGTTTGTTTAGATGATCGCTAAATGGAATATTGTTATTTTCTTGATCCTGTATGTTGATAACATACTACTCACTAGAATTGACATTCTAACCTTAAAGGACGTTGTAAATGTTTGCAATTAGGATATTCGTGATGTCACATGTATTCTAGGAAAAAAATCTACATAGATATCTCAAAGCGACTTATTAGCTTAAGTCAAAATACATATAGTAATAATATTATGTTAGTTAACTTTTTCAATGCAAGATTTCAAGTATTCTTAATTGCCTATGACACAGTGGTACCATTCATAATAGTCTCTATGTTTTAGTACAAATGACAATGTTTAAAGGGTGAAATAGGTTCCAAATGCTTCAATAATTGGAATTCCAAATGCTTCAATAATCGGAACTATTACCCACGACATCTTATGCATTACACCTGATATGTTGTATGCTTCGAGCACGACAAGCCGATACCAACAGAACCTGAGAGAAAGCCGTTGGATGGTAGTCAATGGTATCTTCAAGTATTTTCGGAATACCAAGGTTATGTTTTTAATATACGTTTACACGTATTCTTGTATTCATGCTTTCAAACCGATCTATACGATTGTTAGTCGCCTTGCGGAATCACACCTCTTGTGTACTTTGTAGTACAATGCTACAACCCCCTCTTTATCAAATTAACATGATCAATGAACAACCTAAAAAAAAGTAAGCTTGCGGACCCCACACCTACTCAATGGTTATCCCGCCAAAATTCCACCATTAAACCCACAAGAAAAAGAAACAATTATTATATTTCATATCACTCACAAGAGACACCAAACAATTGACTACTATGTAACAAAATTTGGCGGGAAGTACCGTTCTTTTACCACTCAAACCACAATATATATATACCCATTATACAATCAATATAAGGAGACACAGCATTGTATGCAGATTACCTATAGCTACCTTAGCTCAAGAAATCTTGAAAATGGTGTTTGAATTCAAATTTCTGGAAGTGGGACAACTGCTTCAAAAGCTTCAACGAGCATGGAGACTCTCTTCTTACGAGCAGGAGTTAATTTCGTGACGATATGCTGGACAGCGTAGTCAAGCATCCATTGCTCGGCTTTCTTCCTTTCGTCCATCATTTGGCGCCTCAATTCGACCCTTTCGTCTTCTTGATCACTTATCAAGGTTTCTTGTTGTGGGGTCTGTGATTTCAGTTTTCTGAACCCTTCTAATGCCCTGATAGATCGTTTTAGCAGAATCAAATTCTTCAATTTCACCCAATTTTTCGACCTCTGATGCTGCAATCTTGTACTTGTGGGTTTTTTGTTCTCGTTGATGACCAGATGTTCTTCGGTTTTGATGGGTTCATCGTCTTCATCGTTGTCTTTCTTTGATATTACTTCTTCTTGCTCAGATGCTATGTCACTTGCTATCGATTGAGAGTCCTGTGAAGAGTTGTCGGGGATGTCGGGAAGAAGGATTTCATCAACGGATTCTCGAACAAGCTTTACAGCATCACTTTGGGTGAATTGCAGCCTGTAATTTCTTTCTGTTTGGTTTTCAACTTCTTCCAGATTCTTCTCTTCCCCGTTTGTTGATTCGTCACCATCAAGCAGCAGATCGGATCCAATCCTTGTAGCAATGTCGGTTACCACGTGTTGGTAGATCATATGCCACATTTTTATATGTTTTTCTTTCTCCGGATCGGATTTCGATTCATCAATATTCGGATCGCTGGTATCTTGAACTTGAGGTACACTTTTTGATTCGGACTCGACTGTTTGAATTTCATTGTTGCATTTAGATTTATGTGAATCGTCTTGAGCAGGAGCTACGGTTTCAAAAGCCTTAACAAGCAAAGAGACTTTACGTTTCTGAGTTGGAGCAAGTTCACTGACAACCTTTTGCAGAGCGTAATCAAGCATCCATTCATCAGAATTCTTTTTACCACCGGCCTTCTGTCGCCGGAGTGAGACTGTTTCAGTTCCCTTTTGAGGTGGTAGTGGAAGGTATCGAGGCTTTTTGGGATTGAATGTTTTCACCTTTTCGAGTTCTTTAACAAACCTCTTCAAAAGAATAACTTTCTTCAGGTAACTCCACCTGTTTGGTGTTTCTTTTCGGGGTTTTTCTTTTTCTTCAGTCACTGGTGCCGGAGAATCCTCTTTCTGATCACTTTGTTTTTCACTCTTTTCTGATGGATCATGTTCTGATATAACTTCACTTGTAGTCGATTGATCGTCTTGAACTTCTGGAAGAAGTATCTTTTCAATTGCATCTCTTACGAGTTTGATTGCAAACATCTTTCTTATCTCAGTTTCTTGACTTGCAGCATCATTAAAATCTGAAAAACAATGGAGTCAAATTAAGAATCTTTCTACGAACCCGATTCTGAAATTAAAAGTACATGAACGAAAGAACATAAATTACAAACCTTTAGTGTCTGATTTCTGTTCTGCATCTACTTTTTGAGCAATTGTGTCCTCTGATTCTGCTGCAAGACCAGATATCATATGCTGATGAATCATAGCCCACATGCTCATATGGTTCTTTTTCTTTAAAGATTGCTTCTTTTCAAGAACACTCTTCAATCCGTTTGAGTTCACATCTTTCTTGATGTTTAAATCACTAAAATCACGATTATTTGAAATGGGTATCTCGTTCTTCCGCTCTTGTAGGCTATTGACCCCAAATAAGATATCAGCAAACTCAGCATCATCATGATCATGGCTCAATATGGGTTCAGATCTTGTTTTAGCATAGAATTCTATAGAGGAATCGACTTCATTCTTGCGATCAGAAACTTTTTTAGTTACTTTCGGTTCTCTTTTTTTGCCAAAACTTTTATCTGGTGTTTGAGCTTCACGGTCTATGATCTTTTGGTCTTTTGAAGTGTGACGTTTAAGGTACGCAAAGCGTTTTGTCGGGGGCTCATGGTGATGATGATGGCCATGGAGAGAACAATGCTGGTATGGACAGACTTTTGCTACTGGAAGTACTTCTTCGGGTTCTGATGGTCGTGATTGATGTTTCAGTTGTTCAGGGAACTTTGAATCTTTAAGAATCGATGAAAATGTAGCTCGTTCCAAATGGGATTCTTCAGAAGTTTGTGAAAAATCGTCGATTGAAGACTTTTTCGATTTAAAACTCGACTTGGTCTTGTTTCTGTTCTTGCTGTTGCTCCTGAAGATCTTGACAGATCTCAGACTACCTGCTCTTGTGAACTTTGGCATAGGTTTCTACACAGAAAGAATCAAATGTCATAACTGTCAACTGAAATTCTAGATTTCTAAATTAATATATTTTTTAAATTTGCCAAAATAATGCATTATTTATAAATAATATAATTTAAATAGTAAAAACTAGAAATATAGTAGCATTTAATATGCTCAACCAAAAACTGAAAATTTAGCTAGTTGAGGTGGGAAGCCGGCAGTTGTCTTATGCATTAAATCATTCCCACAACTTACCACTTTTTGTCAAATGTCTGAATTATAATCTAATAGTGACAAAATAAATTATACATCCAAACAATTTGTCTACATCTATAATAACAAAATAATTGACAATAGTTATGTATAACTACTAAAGTTGTTAAATTGCACTAAAGAGCAACCTAATTTAGAGAAAACAATAAAAGTAGACAATAGTCATGTCGAAATAAATGCGTATAAAGCCACGTGTCTATTTTCTATCATCGGTTCAAAAAAATCTGTTTTTATCGTGTATTGCTTTTAAGCCCCATAAAATATAGAGACCATAAGTTAAACTTAAGAAAATTAATATACTCATACTCAAACTTGATAACTTCAATGAACCATTAAGCCTGGGACGTCGAGAATTATAATATTCAGCAAAAAAGTGTTTGTAAACGCGCATGGTTATCTTAGACTTAACAATCTTTTAAAGTTAGAAATTATAAATGTTGCATATACGTGAGTTAATCGCGTATCATGGTCTATGGGGATGAAAAAAAGTACTTTGAAGGATACCTGAGTAATAAAAGTAGATGTTCAAATCTAATTTGCATAAGATTGATTATTGGTTTACTTTATTGTATTATAACCGAACGCAAAAGCTAATACACGAGTAAATGAAGATACACTGCCAAATATTCATGTATCTTAGTGTTGCGTATGTGAAATTCTTCTCCACTATAGCACACCAAAGAAAATGATTTTTTTTCGTGATTTTCAGCCTAATAGTGGAAGACTGGAAGTGCAACGATGTACGCAGCTAAAGCATCCTTATCATCATTTCTAGTTTGGTCATTGGACTGTAAAAAGTTTTCCCACTTTTTTGTTCCAACTTTGTCACGCATGTACGGTTGTATCATACAACATCATATGCAACATTATTTATACAAAACAACCGTATGATACGCTGGGGCAGCAAATCTCATCTCCGAAAAATTGTATAACTTCATCGGTCTTTATAAAACGTTTAGCCATGTCAGCATTTCACATGCTCCCATCAAAATTATAAATAAAAAAAAATTCTATGTTCAAGAGTATTAACCACAGAATTTTATATGCCAGACCTACTGAGAAATTAAGTACCAAATTATAATAACAGAGTAAGATAATATTCTGGACTTTAGTCAATATCATTAACCAGCAAACAGATAATTACAAATAGGCATTTTAAACTTTCTAACAAAGCATATTGCAATAAACAGCAGAGCTCTTTCTCCCAACTTCAGATTTGGTAACTGAACTTTGAAAATCATATTAAAATCATCCAATCTTCAAAAACCATTATTAAATTAGTTTGGTCACGTCATCGTTTTTACAGGTCCGGGTCAAAAATGGTCAAGATTCCCTAAATAATCAGTTTGTAACTAATTTTGAGGTCCAATGACCAATTCAGGACAGTCATGAGTGAAGTAAGAGTATGGTGCACTTTATTGCAATTTGCCAGATGGCAGTGTTTTCATTTTTCATGGGATGTTGTTTGTGCTGTGTTTGACTTTAGAAGTCAAAACATGTTCTGTTCTTTGTGAATATGAGGAGTACCTGAACATAATTAGATGATTCATCTGATACTTCAATGGAAGAAGGATGTGGGGGCGTGGTTGAACCGTCGTCTGACAATTTTATTGAAGATTGACTGAGCTTCGATTGGGTGCGCCTTCTAGATGAGATGAAGCTGCCAAAAGAGGAGACTTTTTGCGAAATCGACTTTTTTAGTGTTTTCTTTTGCAGGGTTGCTTCTTTGACATTACTACTATATTGATCAAGTGATGATGCGGCACTAGATGTTGAGCCTTGCATTGATGAAGAAACTGAAGTGGATTCCAAATCACTATCTCCCTGTCAAATACACAATATTATTGGATCAATTCTTTTATGGTTTTCTTTCATGTTGATATAACATTGAATAACATGAATGCATGGAGAAATTTGTGTATCTTAGAAGGGGTGATTGGGATTTCTTATTAGTTATTGCAATCCTTATTTCAATAACAAATAATGAGATAAAGAGTTTGCATAAAACACAAAAAACAATTTTACAAAGAAATCCGAAACACCCCCTAATCGTGCAGCAGTATGTGCATAACTTTTGAAGAGATAGAAGTTATTGGGCCACAATCAGCCCATAAAATGGCTGCATGTGGCCTACCAGGCCCTAATTTCATTGTTTTGGCTTCTTCACTTTTTCTCCTAGTGTTCAAGAGATTATGCTCATGTTTCATTTTGTTTTGTTTTCCATTTCACTTCTTCATGATCTTGAATCACTCTCTTGACTATCAATGATCATATGAACTTTATTCATCTTTCTAATATACCTTTTGCAGAGTTGATGGATGATATAAGTTAAATAACACAAACTACAAATCTATTTAAACTTGTTCGATTAAGCATTTTGCAGAGTTGATGGATCATATAAGTTCAATTTTAACACATAAGCATCAACTCAATTTAAACTTGTTCAAAAAAGCATCATTGAACAAGTCAACAAGAACAGGTTTGACTCAAAATCAATGCTAGCATCTCTTCTAGAATCAAAATTCTTGACAGTTAAAAAAAAAGGCCAAAATAGTAAGATTTTAAGGCCTTCAAATGATCAATTATAATGAAAAGAAGCTGATAAACTGAATTAAAACTACTAACCTGAGTCAACGATGATTCAGGCGAAGTGCTGTCCAATTGCTGATTCTTCTTTTCCCCAATTTCTCGTGTCAAAGATGATTCAGTCACCATATTGAGCCACTAATTCTGTGGATCGTCGACACCCGGATGGAAATTTTCAATCTTTATGACAAAAGCTTCTTTAAATCTCTTGATTCAGTTCATTAATAGAAGAAAATGTGAAAGGGGGCTTTGAAAGTGAACAAGATCTAGGTGAAATTGTCGGTGTTTTTCTTGAGAGAAATTAATGATAATTTGATGCTGGCAAGATGATTTGGTGCGGTGATAGCTGGTGTGATTGGCTTTTTGCGTTGTAGATTGACGCATGGAAGACTTTTGCATGTGGGATACTTGGAATTTGTATGATTGAGAATGGGAGTTCTTGACTTGGTCCTTCTTTGACTTATACAAAGAAAGCTTGATTGATTCCTCACGAAATTATGTATGATTGGAATTGTTAAAAGTTAGATTTTGAGTTCGGTACATAGTTTTTGAGTTTAGGTACTTGGTTTAAAGTTATATTTTGAGTTTGGGGAATAGTTTTAGCATTTAGGTACTTGGTTTAAAGTTAGATTTTGAGTTTTGTCAATAGTTTAATATTTAGGTATTTGGTTTAGTTCTACCTGAGAAAGAATAAATAAGAGTTTCAGGTTGAGAAGGGAGGTTTTGCTACCTAAAGTGAGTTTTTTTTTATTTTTTTATTTTTAGGATGGCCTCATGCTCGAGGTAGATGGGGGTAGATTGATGTATGAGCCTCTTTTCGATTTCGTACTCTAGTAATGAAGATAATCAGATGATCTAATGGTTGCTAGTGATTAAATTAAACATTAAAAATCTTGAGTTTAATATCAAAATCATTTATTTAATTATCAATTAAAGAATTGCAAGTCTACTTAGGTGCTGTTAGTTTTTTCTGCAGGAAAACGTCTGCAGTCTGCGGACCACATCTGCAGACATCTGCAGCAGAAGAGGTGAACCAAATATATGCAGTATGCAAGAAAAAAACTGTTTGTTTTGTTTAACATCTGCAGAATGCTGAAATATTCTGTAATTAAACTAAAATACATTAATATATAAATATAAGTCATAGAAATACATTAAAATATAAATAAAAGTCATACAACACTACAATAATATTCATAAAATCATACGATTACATTTATAAATCGTTTATTCGACATTCTACATTAACTGCTCAGCAATTTCATTTCTTAATTGAGTCATATATTCTTGATCGGATGTGGTACCATGTTCTTCAACATCATTTTTTTCAGCACCAACGTGCATATCACAATTTTCAAAGGACACATCGGGTTGATCGTATTGTGTAAAAAATCATCGCTAAGACCATCTTTCCTTATAAAATTATGCAACGCGAAACATGCAACGGTAATGTTCCTTTGTATAACCAACGAAAATGGTGCCATCCTCTTCAATATAGGGAACCGTGCTTTCAAAACACCAAACGAACGCTCAATAACGTTTCGTAGTTTTGCATGTGCATGGTTAAATTTTTCTTTATCGGTCAATGCACGATTCCTATAAAAATCTCCAAGCCAATACCTTACATTACGATATGGAGCCATAAATCCTCGTATGTGTGCATAAGCGGCATCACAAAGATAGTATTTATCTATAAAGATATATAAATAATTAGAAAATTAAACTAAAACACCAAACATTTAAAAACAATTTATATACCTGATGGTGGTAACGGGAATGGAGCATTTGTATCTGATAAGGCCTTTGATAATATTCTGGAATCATGTGCTACCCCTTCCCAACCCGCCACAATGAATGTAAAAATCATGTTGAAGTCACAAATTGCTAATACGTTTTGATAACACTCTCCTTTTCCCCTTCCTCTATA
>BJCO01362127.1:0-15625 GCA_018326465.1 Flaveria floridana
AGTTGTAGAAGAAGATACTTACAAATCTTGAAGAGATTATGCAAAGGTATAAAAGGCAAGACTTTTGAATTCTTATTGTTGATCTGTTGAAGAGTATCTAGCATAAAGCGAATAACAATTTCGCAGACCAATTTGACGCTTTTAACCCTGTTCTTCCCAAGATTCTTCATTATGCAAGTAATGTAGTTGGTGGCATAATATGAAAACACGAACCCATTTTGATTGTGCTGAAAAGTGTACTTAATCAGAACTGGAATCATAGAAATCACTTGGGCATGGTGTCATGACCTCTGATTCAAGTGTTTGAACAACCCGGTGCATGGTAGGTCGATCCTCTGGGGTTGAAGATACACATTGAATTGCAACTGAAAGCAGAGCATCCAGGGTTTCTGACTCAACGCCCTCACAGTTCACGTCAATGATCTCACGTTGTCGATCTTCTGTTATTAAATAATTTAACTGAAAAGAAAAACAGAGTAGACAAGCAATTTAATAGTTGAATTCAATTAACCTGATATTAAGGAAATAATTACTTGTAATTACTCAGCCACTTAAGGTCAAAGATCCAATGTATTGAAGACATATAAGTACATGTATAATTTTGACCTGTTTACTAATGAATGGGTTGGTTCAGGTTATGTTTTTATCTATGACAAGCCAAACAAGTTTATTGTCAATGTATAGAGCATGCTAAATCGTATTTTTTTAAAAAACAAGCTAATACTCAAACAAGTTCGATTTTATAATAATATTCAACACATTAGTTGGCTATAATAAGTTTATCATGTCAACCCAACCTGTACAAAATTTACCAGTTCCGACCCACACATAAATTAATGATCATTATGATCGTTTCTAAGATATTCTGGTGGAAATTACTTCAGCATAGTTTGGGCATCTTTACTTTTGTGCTTGCAACAATATATTTTACTTGTTCGTGGTATTAAGAAAATGAGACATACCCAACCAACAATATTTAAACCCTTCTCAATAAATGATGCATCGGTGGGCCTCTTTCCACTTATCACTTCAAGCATAAGTACCCCAAAACTATAGATATCTGTCCTCTCTGTTGCTCTACCACTCTGCATATATTCTGCAATAAAATTTACATACAGCAAATGTCATACAGAAAATAACATACAAAATTTGAAATATTGTTTTTGAATGATCGTCTGTTTCCCAAGTAAATGTTTACAAGAAGAAATGTGTAACGTGCAACCAAAACTTATGATCTACCTGGCGCGAGGTATCCAAAAGTTCCAGCAACAATCGTTGTAATGTGAGATTCCTCATCCTCTAACAATTTTGCAAGTCCAAAGTCAGAAACTCGAGCCTCAAAATTTCCATCAAGTAAAATGTTACTTGATTTTATATCTCGGTGTATGATTCTAGGGGAACAATCATGATGCAGATATGCCAACCCTTTTGCAGCTCCCAATATTATGTTAAGTCGAGCATCCCAATCTAATAGCTCGGCTTTTTCTGCAAAGATATTACAGTTAATTGTTTATAAATCAGCGCTTTTACATGCATAACTACTTCATCAAATAATTAACAAAAAGAAGAGCAGGAGGAGAAGATTGTGAGAAACCGAATATACAATTTGAAGGCTTATCAGACATTATTATCTAGCATGTTGATAATTCTATAAAAGAAATTTGCTATATACTATCTGATCAGCCAATAAATGCAACAACTCTACTTACATGCATGCATGTTTGTGAGGGCCTATCACGTAGAGAAAACTATGTCTAAAACCAATGTTATCACCAACACCACAGTTCCTATATGTAGATGTAATATATCACATTATATAGAACAAATGCTGATGATAATTAATATGGTTGCAACATATCTACTCAATCATACATCATCTGTGTTTTACAGATCACATGTTACAGTTGTAATTAATTTTAAATCAAGGAGGTGCTTGAAATATACTTGTCTTATTTTATGGAACGACAAAGGAGAAAGTCAAAATGAGTTAAAATCAACACTACTCAAATGCTTACAACTTCCTAAATCAATTTATTCAAAAACTAAGACTATTATTTAAACCATTTAGTTTTTTGTAATCCTATTAATATATTAATAATTTATAAAACTAAAAAAGGGACAAGAAAGTGTGAGTGAGTTAACCACACATGTTTTGACCTACATTAAAAGGTTAAAACCATCTCCAACCTTCCTGTTTTGCCACTTCTACATTTCTACCCGTTACTAATAACTTGGTAATGGACCATTCCAATTTACCCAACCAATCAATATTGACATTCCAATTCCTTACATCCCATAATCTTTAACCAAACGCCCCCTAAATAAAGTTCAGGAAGATTTTCTATAAAAATCAATCAAGGAGCTCTTATACATATACATTTAATACAACAGTTTTTAACTTGCTGTAGGACAAAGGGAGAATAAAAATTTTAATAGAGTTATAAAGTGAAGTGTGTGTATAATAAACACAATAAGAACTCTTTTTTTACTTTTCTAAAATAAGCGTAAATCCATTGCTAGTTAGAGTTGACATGTCCATTCCCACATAATCATAAGCATGCAAGATTTGACATAGACATTATTCATTGGTAAGGATGGAATGATGGATCATATTACCATGAAGAGCTTCATCTAGGCTGCCACCTGATAAGTAATCATAGATTAACAGCTTTGATGTTGGAGAGTTGCAATATCCTCTTAAATTCACTAAATGTCGGTGCTTAATGCTTCCAAGAATTTCAAGCTCCCTTTCAAAGAAACGATCAAATCCCTCATTTAATTTCATTATTTTTTTCAAAGCAAATACATTTCCATCATCCATTGCCAGTTTGTATACTGTTCCAAATCCACCAGCACCAATTACATGCTCTTCATTCAAAGTTTCCAACTTTGTTATAATATCTTTTGAAGAATATGGCAAGTCTCCGTGAAACATAACAATTGATGCACCTAAACCAATAACAGTTCATTGTAACAGACAAAGTCTTCAATTATAAATATTATAATATACCCATACAATTATTTTAAAAAGCTCACCTCCATTCACATCCATCGCAAGACCTTTGACATCATTTTTACCAAGTTTCTTGTAAAGAAAGCAACCCCAGAAACACATGAGTGCAACCAGAAGCAATGCACCAACAGTAGCAGAAGCACTAATAAGTAACCGTCCAGAGTTCTTCTTCACACTCTGATTTCCTGTTACAAACATATGCAAAAATAAATAAACAATATTATTAACAATTATTTATTACTCTAATAATATATTATTAAAAAAAGCAATTAGAATAGCATACCTGAAGGATGTGAGTCAGCTGAACCTCCATCATTTTTGCACGACTGATTGATATGGGTCCCGCACAAGCCACGGTTTCCAAGAAAACTGAGTAGCCAACCAAAAATTAAAATCTATCGTGCTTAAATATTTATAATAAGTTGCATGAAATTATTGTTTGAAAAGGTTATTGACTATTCAAAATTAAATAGTTAATGCTTTCTATACAAGTGAACATTAAATGCTAAATAATAATAACTACATGTGTCGTATGATGAATTATATAATATCACTATTGATGGTACATCAAGCATTCATTTTTTAGTGATTATTTATTTTAAATATACAATGATATGAGAAATCAGAACTCACGAGTTGGTTCCAAATTGATCAAGAGCACCATTTGAAGGTATTGGCCCAGCCAAAAAATTGTTGGAGACATTGCTTCACAAGTACAAAGAATAGAAGTAAATAAAATATTTAACAACAAAATATATAAGAGTTCGAATATGATCCTTACAAAATTGAAAGGCTCCTCAAATTCCCTAGTGATGTGGGTATACTGCCACTAAGAGAGTTACTAGAGACATCCCTACAAAATAAAGAAACAAAATCACAATTAATTCTAGGTACAAATTATCCCTTGACTGTGTGTATTGACATTTGTTTTGTCATACTAATAAGTTTCTAGACTAAAGAATCCTGAAGTTTCTTAGAAGTTCAGATTGTAAATGCTATTTTTGTGTCAAGTTATTAAAAACACTCACATGAAATGTCAGCTCAAAATAGAATACTAGCATGTAAATAATATGGATGACAATATCCTTGAGTATGTTAAGAAAGATTATAACAATCAAATTACAGAAGATGTTCACATTACAACTTACAATGTTTGAAGCTTTGAAAGATTTCCTATTTCAGAAGGAACAAATCCACTTAAATAATTATTCTGCAAAAACCTGTCAAAAATGTATATTATTATTGCAAATAAATAAAAAAGACCATTAATATTTCAAAAAACTAAAATGATAAATATTTGAAGATATTAAGACATCATTCAACTAAAACTACTGTACTTACAATCCTTGCAGCTCTGTACAATTTCCTAACTCTGGAGGAATTCCCCCATAAAAGTTGTTGTAATGAAGATCTCTACATCAGATGATATATATAGCAACATCATTAACTGCTTGCATACCGTATATGTAAATATCATGCACAAAAGAACATTAAGAAATAGCAATATAGAGCCTCAAATGCACGTACAAAAATTTTAAATGATCTAGCTTGCCTATATCTGGTGATAAAGGTCCACTCAGTTTATGATTTGAAAGATTCCTGAAAAGGTACATAGAAAAAACTAAAGAGATTACAACACTCGCCACAATAAAGCTATGACAAAAAAAAGGTTATGAAAATTAGCTAATGCACTTAAGAAAAAATTCAAGGCCTTGAAATCTTACAAATATACAACTCTTTTGGTTTTCAAATCACATGTTACCCCTTTCCATCCACATGGATCTGGATCCTCTGGCCTCCATTGACGAAGAAGGCCATCTGAACTAATAATATTTGTTCGAAAATTAACAAGAGCTTCACCTGAGAAAGAGTACAAACAATATTATATTTCAGAAGGAAAAGCCATCTACACATTTTATTAATTTATCATTATATAGTTTTTTTCTTGCTTAATTTGACATACCATCACTAGTAAGACCTTGGAGTTTGTTCACCAGACAACCAAGCAATAGAAAGCGAAGTAGTATTGACCATTGAAAAACTGCAAGGAGAATGCCCATTGCTGTGCTGATCAAGCATCCTACAACTCATGATAATGACTGACAGCTGTGAGCCTGCGAGAAAATAAACAAAGATCAACAATCATAAAGAAACAAAATCAAATAAGAACTGAAAACAGATACTGAGATGGTAAATAAAGATATAAGCAGTGATTGAGGACAGCCCTTACATTCTTGTAGAAATGAGGCTATTGAAGCATAGCAAACAAAATACAACAGCTTTCCAGTAGGTACAAAATGAATTTGATGAATATAATATCAAAGAAAAACCATGCAGATGCTAGTAGCTCGGACAAGGGCTTATTGAAATAAGCACCTGCAAACATAACGTAAACCATTAATATATGATGCAAAAGTTGGATATAATATATACGTATTTATGCAGTCAACGACATCTATACTTTGGACAAATTGACTTAAATTTCTTTTTGTGGATCTGATATACATGATGGAAGTAGCAATCGGTGTCTGTTTCACTTGATTACAAAATTAATTGAGGTAAGATTCACAAAAGGTGCAAAACCTAACACAACCGCTCCTATTTAAGAGTATGTTACATATATAGCACCGATCACTATAGCTTGATAGAACTTAAAAAGCTCAAATCGGTTAATTTTCTAAGCACACTAGAATGTAAACAATCATAACACAAACTAATACCTTTTCCTGCTGTTATAATTGCAAACTATGTGTTGTATGAATATTTTAAAAAAAAGCAAGTTTGCATGCCTCATCAATGAATATGTGTTATTGACATGAACACCCTTGTTTTATACTTTTATAGGGTTCTGTGAACTTATAGCATGCTCATGAAAAACTACAGACAACTGGTCACATTAAAAGCATCACATCGAACATGCTTTGCTTTTAAAAAAAGACACTACAATAGCCCATGAAACCTTGATGTTTGTCGGATACGAGGTCCCAAGATAATCATAATTCATATCTTTTTCCTAAAAACAGAATGCCAGCGAGCAGATTGGTATTTCCAAAATTTGTTACTTGCATCAGTGATATGACTACTCGTCGATAACATCATCATCAACAATAAACTTTCAAAGCATCAACCCTACTTCACATGCCACGTCTAACCAAAAGCCATTTCAATAGCCTACACTGTTAGGTCAACTACCAAGTTATTTAGTCAACCCTTAACATCTATCCCCAATTCTACTATTCCACTACCCTTTAGGTTTCACAAGCGTAATTATACGAAAATCACCACCCATAAAACCCCCAAAACAAAACCTAACATTCACACCACTGCAACAACTAACAACAAGTAAAGATTCACATAACCCTGATACTGATCAGTTCTACAACAGAATAAAAAAGTATAATTTACCAAAACATGAGCAATTGAAGTACAATTGTAACTAATCTTGCTAGATTTAAGCGAAATTACACCAAACCCAGTTCAAATTAGATCGGAAAAGGGGCAGATTGAAGAAATAGGTAGTGATACCTTCGTTGGATCTGCGATTGAGCAATCAAGAATCGTGATTTGAGGTGTAAACAAGGGGGAAATCTTGATTTGTGCGATTGAAGAATGAGAGAATGTGTGAATATGAAAGAGAGAGAATGTTATTAGGGTCTTGAAGGGGGTGTGAAAGTGGTGATGATTGTCCGTACCTGTGACCGACGTATGGATTGGGTTGATAAGTGTTTACAGCTTGGAGTCGACGGCCTGTGGACTCATTTATGAAAGTTGCACTCTAAAACTCTTAAATGCACAAAAAATAATAAGAAGAATAATAAGATCCGGTATATGATTGGATCGGATCGTTTGACAGTTTGATGTATACACCATTACCTTACATATTTTGCAAAGGCATGTTTTTTTATGGATTGAACTCGTGACCTCAAAGTCAGATATTAGTAACATTATTGGTTGTTTTACCTTTTAGTAAAAAGACTAGATACGTCTGGCCACGCATAAAAAACTAGGTTAATCTATCATTCGGCATGTACCGGTTGCGAAAAAAGTAATGCGATTCTTATTGTGGCCGGTGTTATAGTCACGTTGGTTGCTTTCATGATACGTGTGTACAACTTTCTACCATACAGCAACCCCTTGTTCCGATGGCCAATAAATTAATTTTACCAACCTTGGGAGTATCACTCATGCTTACTGGATGAGTTTTTTCCTATTTGAGTTGTACCGTAAAACGCACGCACGCACGGAAAATACAGGAAAAATAGGATAAAACCTTATAGAAAAAAGTTGATATCATGATATGACACTGATGTGTCATACGAGAAAAGCTTAAATTAAAATAAAATAAAACGAGACGGCTCTCTTTCCCTAAACGGAAAACTCATCTTATATCGGGTGTGCCGTTGGTGAAAAAAGATAGCATGGCTCGTGTTGAACTAGTAAATGAATTATATCAAGTAGTCTTTCCATTTGTTCATATAATTAGAGAAAATTACATGTATATGTCTCTTCAAAATCGATTAGCTTAATGCAAACTTCAAAATCGAAACTTTTTTAATAAAAGAGTAAGGTGTAGTAAAAAAACTAATTATGTGCTTTCAGACTAATAGGTTTCATGTTATGTCAATTAAAACTTGCTCGATCTACTCGACAAACTCTGCTTGTTTTGAAGAAAACATTGACTTGAAAAGAAAAATCAACATCTTGCTTGAATGATCAAACATTTTTTCCTAGAATACTCAAGGGGATTTGGAGGATCGACAGGCGGAGCAAAGAGCGGTTGCAAATCTAACGAATGAGTTCAAGAGTAAACGTATGTGGTGACTCCTAAACGAAATACTCTCCTTTTTGTCGTAAAAATTACAATTTGAGCTTCCATTTGAATTAGTGAGTATCTTTTCGAATCAAAATTTCCAGTATCTCTTATACTACGTTATAAATTCAGCCTATTTTTTTAAAATCACAGTTAAAGCATTAGGTCTATGTTACGAACTCAATTTTTAATCAAGCATGTATATCGGTTTCAGAGAAGAATAAGAAGCGCACTTAAGAGAATGAGGAATTCAAGTAGAGATCATAGATGATCATTTGATCTACAATAACTCCAAAAGTATCAAAAGCAAATTGTAAAAACAAAACTTGACCTATTTTTGTGAGGGCATAGCGGCCACCATCATTTACATCATCATCCCAAACACACTCATATACTACAGATGAAGAAATGATGATTGGTGATATCCAAAATGAAATCAACCCAACATACCGAAATTGTATATGCACTTGGAACCCCTTAAAACAGTCCATCATCGAAGTAGGCTATTGAGTGGACACGACCCACACCGGATATGGACCGAACTGTCTCACGACGTTCTGAACCCAGCTCACGTACCACTTTAATGGGCGAACAACCCAACCCTTGGAACATACTACAGCCCCAGGTGGCGAAGAGCCGACATCGAGGTGCCAAACCTTCCCGTCGATGTGAGCTCTTGGGAAGATCAGCCTGTTATCCCTACAAATTCTCGGATAGCCGCGAGAAATCCGGCTCACCCCATTTCCCCATTTTAATCCTTTTTCTGGTGAAATACCGGACATTACCATACCATTAAACATCAGTGCACCCAAAATCAAGACCAAGGTAAGTGACTCCAGAAAACAAGTTTTGTAAATCTGAGTCCTTTTGAGCTCTAATTGTAGTAGCTCATTACTCCAGTCTTGGATAAAGATACTAAGCTCATCAAATGATATGGCTATTTGCTTGTCATATCCAATTAAACAATCACTTTCACGAATCATTTTAAATTCAATGCTCTCATCACGTTTGCAATTATACGACAAGCCTAACTTGGATTTTTCTAAAACTAGACACTCAACTATATCCTTTATGATCCCGTGGTAAACAATTTTGAGTTTACCTCTCGTATCATCATACTCGTCGTTATTAAGGGTAATCAAATAAACTTATATGTTCCTTGTTTTCATTTGATTTGATCGCTTCAAATCATAACCTACATCGCCATTTGCACCATCCAAAATTACCACATGAATTGATCCATATTTTAGTGCTAACGAATTTCTTTATTCTTTTCCATGTTTTGTATTATCTTTATTATATACTATATCTATGTTTGTATCCATTCTGTCTTCAGAATCACTTCCGTGATTAATGGGTTCTTGAATTTCAATTTTAACATCTTCCGGTATTTCATCAAACAGCATGGATGAAGTCCTAACCTTTATAGATTGAGAAGAAACGACGATTCAAGAACGTTTTCACTAACAAAGTTAATTTTGTGTTGTAAAGCACGAGTGATTACCTCAAAATCTGATGGCATCCCTTTGTTTCAAATTCATAGCTCTTTCTTATAAGAGTTTCCTATATTCATAACATGTATGTCATATAAGCTTTTGGCCAGGGAATAGTCGATGCAACTTAAAGAACACATACGATCTGACTTTTTGACATAAGACGAAACTATAAAATAAATATGTGGGCTTGTATTTGGTTAAAACGTGTCTGTGTCAGTTTTTTTATAAAACATGTTAACACATTTAGCTAAACGGTCAAACAAATGGTGTTCGGGTCAACATGGCTCTATTGGTCCTCACCTGTTTATTTTAATAAATTTTAGAAAAAATACGTTTCAAGCCATAGCCACCCTCACTCATACTTGAGCGGGTCCTCCCCTACCATATCAGTCTCACATCCTATCACAAAAGAGAGTACGTTAAGCACATAAGACAGATACGTTTAGTCACTCCCTAATTTAACTAGAATGTTTATTACTAAGATTAAATGTTAAAATACAAATCAAAATCATGTTTGTAACCTAGAGCGTTAAATTATTATACAAACAATTATATACATACATATATATTATTAATTTTATAGAATAAATACATCAGAAAAATCAATTAAACACGTTATATTTGTGTCAATGCATGAAAATCATGTTATGCTCATGTTCATTACTAACTTTTAGCACGATTTTTAGTCTCACATCAAAGTTTTGTGTTTGTATCATGTTCGACCCACCAACTAGTTATGTTTAACCCTACGGGATCACTTTAGCCTCGTGTCGTGGGTTTGTGTCTCCAGTTAGTTTGATGTGTTTAACGTTAGTAAGGCTATATATAAAGATGTAGGCGGGGAGGACACGAAGTTTGAAACTCTTAATCAGCTTCAGGTAGCCCCTACAGAAAAAAACTTTCAAATAAAAAGGTTCTTACTCGTTCTTAATGATGTGCGGAGTGAGAACTATAATGGGTGGGAACTCCTCCAACGCCCTTTTGTTGTAGGGGCATATGGGAGTACACAAAAATAACGCATGAAATTGTGATAGTTCTGTATAAATTGAAAAATATTACGCATAAGTTGTTGCGACGCAAACATAACATAACATTAAAATGACAAAACCATTAGAGAAAACAAAAAGATAATTAAAAGAAAAGCAAAAAAATACAAGTAATATTGTAGCAGGATTTAAACCTGGTAAACATGTTCTAAGCCCAAAGAACTAATTGGCCTTGACACGATCCACCTTGATTAAATCCCATGAAATGGAAAGGTCTTGGTTTTTCTCATTTATGAGTTTCCTCTTGGGGAGATGGGGTACAGTTTCGACTAGAAAATGAATACGTGAGTCCAGTTAAGATAATAAATATCATCTGAAGTAGTGTAATACAAACGTCATTTAAAAAAATAAAGATTAAACACTTTAAAAACAACATATTTAATAAGATAAACATACTGATGAAAAATGGATAACTTTGTAAAATAATAACCAAGTTTTAAAAGTGTTTCAGTTATGTAACTCAAGTTTAAAAAGTGTTTCAATTGGTCACTCGACTTTCGTGTTTTATTTAAATTATAAATTTTAACAAGTTTTTAAGCATGTTTTTCTTTTGTTTCATTTGTGAAATATGTTCTTTTTCCCTTTGATGTTAATGTGGAACGGTGGTGTGAATTTTAGGTATTTTTTATTTTTTAATATAACTAACATTTTTAAAAAATTTTAATATAATAGCATACATTGAAAATTCTAACCCCCACGTCTTCTCCTATATTACTTTCTTTACGTAAGAAAATTCTATAACAACTCGATTTGATGGTTTAGTGATCCGATTTGAAGAAAATACACACGAGTGACCAAATTAAAATAATTTTTAAACTTTCTTACTATTGTGTGATATTTTTAATAAATAAAGAGAAAACCACCGTCCTTAGGGGCTATTTGAAATTCAAGTCTCGGTCAGAAGGGGTTGACCGAGTAAGGGGCTGTTTCAAAACTGACGGGGTTAGGGAAAAAATATGTATGTATTAGTGGTGTCAAACCAGGTCAGACGTGAAAAAGTGATAATCAAACATCCTCTCTGGAAGTTGTAACACCAGTGTCAAAAGATAGAAGATTGGTGATGCATTTACAATTTGAGTATTCTTTATGTTTGCAGTTTGAGTCCCTCAACTATCGTCAACCGACCCTTTTGGTCACTAGTAACTTGTGTTTAAATGTTTACTATACCAATATAACACGCTGACCGACCAAAATGTCTAACCGGGTCAGTGGGTCAGATATTTTAACCGGATCAGAAGCAAATCAAACAACCTTTTGTAATATTGGTATAGGAAACATTTAAACACAGACCAAGACCGCAGGTTGACGATAGTTGAGGGACTCAAACTGCAAACATAAAGAATACTCAGATTGCAAAGGCATCACCTATCTTCTGTCTTTTGACACTGGTGGTACAACTTCTAGAGAGAGAGAAACAAGAGGATGACGAGGGGAAAACAGAAGATCGAAGCACAGAGGAAGAACGCAGAGAAGAATCAGAAAGCAAAAGGGTCTCAATTAGAAGCTCGTGCTGTTGCCCTCAAAGTCACTTGCCCTATCTGTAAAGTAAGTTGCCCATTTGTGCGATTTGATGTTTCTTTAAGCTCGATTTGGGTGAATCTTTCGGTTTTTGTTTGAATTCCTAAGTGGGTTTTGTTTGGATGATCGTCATAGATGAATTGTTCTGCATGAATTGTAGCATAGAAGTTAAGGTATTTGGAAGATACACGTATAGATTGGGATTTAGGGATTGTCTGTTTGTTTGTTTAAGTTCTATTTGCCTTTTAGACTGTGATTCTGATTGAAGTATGATCTTGAATTTAATGGGTTACTTAGAAAATTTAATATTTGCTGGTGTTGTATTGCATACAGGAAGAGATTCGATGATATATGATGATACAGTGTGGATCTGCTGCTAGGTTCGAGTTTTGGTTGAATTTGATTGCATTTTTGTTTGAAATATGATCTGTGTTATATTTGGGTGATTAGAAAAGATTATGATTTGATTATGAACCTAATAATTTTAATGACGTGCTTGGTTTAAAATATAAAAAGGCGAGAGGCCATATAAGACTTTTAGGTTCTAGAAGGCGATGCATGAGGCGCCCATCACGTACGCGAGACATCCTTTTGTGTACAACAAAATAAGCTTTATATACAGCCAGAAGTGACTACTCTTTCGTCTGTTTTACATATCAGTTATATTTTTTTAAATTACTTAAATGTTTCATAGTCTATCCCTTTGGTTGTGTATACATGTAAGCCTCCTAGAGACCCTAGTTTGGACCAATCTTGACCCAGAAGTACATAAGGTGTCGCTTCAAGCTCTTCATGCGTTTTCTTGAGCGCCTTGCCTTTTTAAACCAAGGTGATTTGCTCAAGATTAGGATAAATTTGAAGGTTCATACTGTTTGGTGTGTCTTGCTTGCTTGTTAAGTTTGATCTGGTCATCTGGATTTAAGTAGTAATTTTGTTTGAATTCCAATCATGGTTTCATTTGGATGACTACAAAAGAAGATACATAGAATGTCTGTTTGTTGCTTGTTTAACCTTTTCTGGATAAATTGCATTTTTCTTTGAATTTTGGTTTTTGAATCACTTTGATAATCGGTAGAGATATTTTTTTTCATATGAAGTTGTGGCAAAAGAATATAAAGAATTACACATATAGTTATACCGTTTTTGCTCGTTTAAGGTTTGTCTGGCTTTATGTTCATTTTTTTCATATGTGTTATTGAAATGACCAATTACTATATAAACATCTCAAAATTGTGTATGGGAGAATATATATGACATCTAGTTTAATAAATGGACTGAACTTTCAGCTGACGCGCCTTGTATATATTTCTTGACACCCTTGTTTAATATTTTGTTGCTCAACCATTCTGCCATCATAGTCTAGGTTTTCTGACTACCTTTGATGTTGATTATCGGTGGCATCTGGACAAAATTATTAACTCTAAGCCCATTCTTGTTACATGTTACCAACATTGACATTATAATAGGAAATTATGTCTATTTTGTGCATATCGAGTACTAACAAGCATGTGACCATATATTATCTAGAATATTTTTAGTGTGTGTTCTTGAGCTGGCATTACAATGTACATGTTATCAATTGAATTTGGATTCCAATTCAAACAAATTATGGGAACAAAATACGTGATTCATTGAACTCAGGTTTCATTTAAAAAAATTATTCGAATCAAACATTTCAGGAACAGAATTCAGATTCCAATTTTGTTGAATTCTAATGAAATAGACACCCCCTTAGATTCTGTTTCGGAAAGTTATAAAAAAATATTTTTGACAAAGTTTTAATTTAACATTGTTTAATCAAACCATTATATAGATACTAATAGCATTGATACTGGTTCAAAAGATTCTCCTATCTAATAATAACTATTCACTTGCACCAGACTAATTGTCAAGTCATTATGTTGCATCTCTTGTGTATGTAAAGAGTATTGTGTATTCATTAACATGGGGTTTAAAATTAGGAAAATTTATGTACACAAACTTATATGTGCAGTAGTAGAAACATGACAATTATCTATACAATATATGATAGACTTACATTAATTTAACCTATAAGTCAGTACTTATGATACCAAACTTTGTTACTTTGGCCATTTTATCTATTCACTCACCAATCAAGAGGCCGTGGTTTCAAGTCCCGACTAGACAAGTGTTACCTTTCTCAAAGAATGTCAAAAAGTGTGTTTTTTTTTTTTTTTTTTTTTTGGTAATTTTGAGATCCAGTACTAGAAAACTCATGGTATCCACCAGTACAAGGTAAAACAATGCTTGTGCTGGAGAGAGAATTTTCAAGGGGGTCAAAGGTAGAAATCTAGTGGAAGTTGGGATCGAACCTGCATATATGGAATATTGAATGCTTTTGAGTTAACTTGAACTAACCCCATGAATTGTGGTTTTCAGGTGCAATTGGCGAATCAAAACCAGCTAGGTGATCATTACGGCTCCAAGCATCCAAAGGAGAAGCCTCCAAGCAACTCTTAATGATTGGTTTCTGGATTTTCAAGCCATGATGTTATAATTATTCCATTGTACGGGTGAACTTTGTGTTTTCTGTTTATAGGAACATGTTACGCGATTACAAGATAGAGAAAGAAAATGATGAGTGTCACAAGTGTCAAAACTAGTGTAAAAGGTTTGTCTTTGTTGGATATTGTCATTTCTCGGGTTTTTTTGATATTGGCATTTCGTTTTTGATGCATCATTTCTTGTTCTACGACTAGTGTATTCTGAAATTTGCTTAAAAATGCATCTTTGATGCTGCTTTTGTGGCTTATTGTAACACTTTGCTTTAGAAGCAATCACTTGAATATGTTTAAAGAATGCATCTTGTGAATAAAGTTGAATTCAGCTTGATTTAAGCTTTATGTCTAGAGCGTGACCACAGTTTGTGAATATTTTTACAAGCTAAGAGGCTTGTTTAGGCTTATTCCTACAAGCAATTTCTAAACGTATTCTAACATTATATATTTGGCGAACTATGAACCACTTTAAGGTGACCTAGTGGCATGATATTTGGGTTTTTCAGTGAATACTTTGGGTTCGATCCACTCTGAGTAGATACCTTGGATGGTCAACCCACAGTGATAATCGTGGAATACCACGCCAAGATCCGATTGGTGTGCGATTGTGGGTTAAATATAGTATTTTAAACGTATCCCATGACTTGCCTTAGAACTATGAGTCAGTTACCTCCTGTGACATTTTGGATGAGACGTCACATGCAAATCCGGTAAACTCATTTACATATTAACGAATTGTGTATCTAATGTTACTTTTCTAACAATCTAACTAGTACAGTGATAAAAAAATTATAATTTTTTTACAATCTACTCTTAAAATTCACTTATCGTTCACTCTGTATCTATAAGATTCAAAACATGCCTTTAATTGACGAGAAAGAATCAAGTTAAACTTCATATGTCAGCACCGTCAAGAGACCATCAGCTTTAAATAAACATAACTCCATTTTTACGCGATTAATCAATAAGAAAAATAGTCAAAATAATGACCGGTTTTTCAAACTCATTAAACCGGTGAACAGAAAACTCTGCTAATAATGCTTGTTTTCCCACCTCCGGTCAACCACAAAAAAAGGCACTTTTTTGACTTTTTCCGGCATAAATCTCTCACCACCGTCGATTAACCCTTTCACTCATCGGAATTACACCAAAACCACCAACAATCGAAGTATAAAGAAGATAAATAATGTCTTACTGAATCATGTATGGTGGCGACAGCAGCG
>BJCO01362128.1:0-23511 GCA_018326465.1 Flaveria floridana
TCTGTACATGAAGTGGAGATATACCTTTCTTGGGATCATATCAATCTTACCTTTCACAAGTGCAAGCAATAGTTAGTAAAACAGACATGGTCATGAACATATTGATTGAAGGTATGTTTGTCCTCTTAAACTCATACTTGGTCAATATCTTAGTGCTAGTGATCTTATCATGTTTTGAGTTGATTAGGTATTCAACATGTACCTCACACTCATCAGCATGGTAAGGTCAACCATCTGCATGCAATGTATGGTAGAACTTTAACAACTTACTTGACCAGGTCATTTAAAATATGAAATCTTATTTTGCTTAATCCTCATTGGGATTCTTTTATTTTGATCCTTTTATCTGTTTGATCTACATTGGGATTCTTTTAACTTCATATTAGAAGGTGATCTCTATTAGGATTATTGTGTTGCATTCACTTGGAATGTATTTTATTCTATTGATTCATCCAAATTGGATGTGTTCTTCATTGGGAATCTTGATGGATCATTACATCAGCACTATGTGCTTGTTTTTCCAGGTCTTTGCTCAGCAAAAGAGAGGAAAAACTGATGTGAGTAAAAGAGATTCATATAACATCATTACCTGGTGTTTAGGTTACTACACACACATATTTAGATAAGCTAATACTTACACACTTTATGATGAAAGCTTCACAGTTGAATATAAGCTTTAGTTCATCACTGCATGTGTTTTCTTTTCCAAGTTGAGCCTACCCGCATATCAGATAAGTCATGTCAGTCATTTTAGATTTGTAAATAAGCACAGTGAATAATATAATGACTGTAATTATATCATTACCTATAGTATAAAACATATACTTCTGCAAGATAAATTCTTTTTGTATTTTTGTGAATTTTTTGAATGTTTTTGTTGATTTTGGTTTTTCCTCAAGGTTAATCATGCCAGTTGATTTAACTAAGAATTCAAAGCTACTTAGATCAAATGCCTTAGTTAATAAATCAGCTAATTGATTATTAGTGTGAACCTGTATCAATTTGATTAACACTTTTTCAGCACAATCTCTCAAAAAGTGATATCTAATTTCAATATGTTTAGTTTTTGAGTGTTGAACTAAATTATTTGTTATGAACATTGTTGCTGTGTTGTAAATATGAATTGGTGTGTGCAAGAAGTTAAAACCATAATCAAGCATCTGGTTTTGAATCCAAAGAACTTGAGAGCAACAAGCTGATGTTGTAATGTACTCAACTTCTGCTGTTGAAACATACACATTTGTCTGCTTCTTGCACTGCCAGGAGACCAGTCTGGGACCAAGAAATTGACAACCGCCAGATGTGGACTTCCTATTGAAATTGCATCCTCCATAGTCACTGTCAGTGTATGCATAGAGATTAAAATCTCCATCCTTTGGATACCATAATCCAAGTGCAGGCTTGCCCTTGAGATATCTGAATATCCTCTTGACTGCATTCACATGTGATTCTTTGGGGCCTGCTTGATACCTGGCACAAACACAAACACCAAACATAATGTCAGGTCTACTACCTGTTAGATACATGAGTGATCCAATCATAGATCTGTAATGAGTTTGATCTATTGATTTTCCTTCTTGATCTGGACCTATCTTCATCTTGGTATCAACAGGAGTTCTGATAGACTGACAATCTGTAGAATGAAAATTCTTTAGCATGGTTTCCATATATTTTGATTGATTGATGAAGATTCCATCTGCTGTTTGTTGTACTTGCACTCCTAATAAGAAAGTGAGTTCTCCTATTGCACTCATTTGGAACTTGGAATGCATGAGATCTTCAAAATCTTTGTAGAGTTGTTTGTGTGTTGAACCGAAGATGATATCATCCATATAAATCTAGACTAGCAACATGTCTTTTCCTTTTCTCTTTCTGAAGAGAGTTTGACCAATCTTTCCTCTTTCATATCCATTTATGAGCAGAAAAGATGATAGAGTCTCATACCACTTTCGTGGGGCTTGATAAAGACCATATAAAGCTTTGTCAAGTTTGTATACCTTGTGGGGAAAATCTGGGTCTTCAAAGCCTGGAGGTTGACTCACATATACTTCTTCAGCAATCTTGCCATAGAGAAAGGCACACTTTACATCCATTTGATACACCATGAATTTCATGGATGCTGAGTACGCAAGGAAAATTCTGATAGCTTCTAATCTGGCTATAGAAGCAAACACTTCATCATAATCTATGCCTTCTTTTTATGTGTATCCCTGTGCCACTAATCTTGCCTTGTTTCTAATGACAAAGCCCCTGTCATCAAGATATTTCTACATAGCCATCTGGTACCGATAGGGTATTGACCTTCGGGCAGATCTACCAGTTGCCACACCTCTTATTTCTTGAACTGGAGCAACTCTTCCTGCATTGCCTCGATCCAGCTATTATCTTGAAGAGCCTCTTTTATGTTCTTGGGTACTGTCTGACATAGAAAAAAAAAAGAAAACATTACAATACTTGACTTGCTTCTAGTCACCCGCTCATCTAGTTCACCAATGATGCTTGACACTGGATGATCCTTATGTATCCTGGTGGTTGGAATGGAGTCACCAGCAATTGATACATCAAGGTTGGGGACATTCAGATCATCATGGTAAAAGGCACCTTCAGGTTGTGATATGGGAGAGTGATGAAAGTAATCAAAGGCTTTATTGGTTTCTACTTGGGCATCTGCTGCACCTTGAACATTGTCATCATTTTCATTCCTATCAGTTTCAACTAGAGCAGTAGCTGGTGTTGGATTCCTCATTTCCTTTGATGGTTCATCTAAAGGTTTAGGCATAGAACTAGGACTAGTCTTAGTTGAAACACTTTGATGTTGTGGAGCTTATCTGACAGGATCAGCTTGTAGAGGAACATTTTCATCTGGTTGATCAGCAGAAGTAGGAGGGATCATGGGAAAATCACCTCTTCTTGCTACTGTTTTGGAAGATTCAGCTGATTGTAGGTTACCTGAATATGACAAGTGGAACAGATCAAAAGATCTAATAAATGAGTCAATATCAAACAACCAGTCAGGACCATTAATTGATATTGGAAAGGAGTGTTCCTTGAATTGAACATTGGTTGATTCATCAATTATGTTCAATCTAGGATTAAACACTCTGAAAGCCTTTGAAGCTGAGGAATAACCTACAAAGAATCCCTCATCAGACTTTGGAGCAAACTTTCCAACATGATCTCGGGTGTTTAATATTGATACAGGACTACCAAATGACTTGAAGAATCCAATGAATGATTTTCTTAGAAAAATAAGTTCATAAGGTGTATTATTGCTTTCTTTGACTATCAGAGTTTGATTTTGTACAAAGAAGGCTGTGTTGACTGTCTCAGCCCAAAATGTAATAGGCAGTTTCGCATCTGCTAGCATCATTCGTGATCAGTGTTCGATTTCTCCTTTCAGCTACCCATTTTGCTAAGGAGTTCTAGCTGCACTGAAATGATGCATAATGCCTTTGGTTGTACAAAATGAACTCAGATCTTCATTTTTGAATTTTGTTCCATTATCAATTCTGGTTGATTTTACTTTATGATCAAGTTGGTTTTCAATCTTAGTGATAAAGTCTTTTATTATTTGTGATTCTTCGTTTTTATGAAGTAAGAAGAAAACCATGTAAAACATGAATAGTCATCAATGATCACCAAACAATACTGTATTTTTTCCAATGCTCATAACATGAGTTGGTCCAAAAAGATCAATATGAAGTAACTTCAATGGAGTATTGTTTGTGTTCACAAGCTTTGGTTTATGAGACGACTTGTGTTGTTTTCCTTTGAGACATGCTGAATAGTGGTCAATAAAGTGAAATTCCTTTTGAGGAAGACCAACTACATGGTTTCCTTTAACCAGTCTGTTCATATTTCTGAAATTTGTATGTCCCAATCATCTATGCCAAAGTTGTGACTCATTAATGATGCCTTAGACACAAGACATGTTTTTTCTTTGAGATGTACAGAATTAAGGTGTAAGACAAAGGTATTATTCTTCCTCGGGGTCTTCAAGACAACCCATTCTTCAGGAATTTAAAGTCCTGGTTTTAGAATGTAGTAATGAGTGTTAGTGAAGTGAGTAGAATATTTCTTGTCGTAGATCTGAGACACGCTAAGAAGATTGAAATTAAGCTGCTCGCAGTAGTTCACTCTATCAAAGCTGAGCAATCCGTTTGTCACATATCCTTCACCCGTAATCCTGCCACTTTGTGAATCTCCACCAAATGCTACATTCATTCCTTGAATGTGTAAGGCCCCGTTCCCGGGCACCTCACAGTTGAACAATCATCGCATCATTTCATATATGATATATAATTCATAAAATAAGCAACGGAAATAAATTATCAAAAACAATTTATTTCTTTGATAAATACTATTGTTAAGCAACACAATGTTGTTAAATTACAAAAGACTCATTAATTTGCATTACAAAACAACAATATTATTATGTGTGAATCGATGCCAATCTTTCCCTGCTGAGTAGCCTCCCCGTGTGCCATCTTCAGCAACATTACCTGCCAACTGAAAATGCATAAACGACATCGTTGTTGAGTAAGTTCTAGTTTTAAAGTATTGAAACACTAACTTTTTTTATAGTTTATATACGATAATGCTCTTTCTGATTAAAATACTTTCTTTACTTTCGTACATAAGCATTCATCGTACATACAACAAGGCATAACCTTATTCATCATTCATTATCTTACATATTCATTCGTTTCGTACTATATCATTATCTTTCACTGTTTCTAGATCATGTCAAAATTTTCCCCCATCATGGCCCGAAGCCACCATTCTGGGCACAAAGCCTCATCATATCCAGGAACGAAGCCTTATCATATCCAGGGATGAAGCCTTATCATATCCTGGCATAAAGCCTCATCATTTTTGCAGTAAAATGACAAGGATCCCGTTTCGCACTATGGATCAATCACTAAGACTGATCCCCCTATGTGTGAACCCTCATGGGTTATCCAAAATCGCACACTATAATACACACAGTTGAGCTGACAACTCTCATGAGTTGTGATCCATATTTCATTCTGTTTGCAAGCCTTTTCATTCATTTGTTCTTTATGTACCATTTTCATTATCATTAATCTTATATCTTTCTTCAATGATAATACTTTACGCTTATGATAAACATACGACGTATACTCATACGCCAATATATATAAGGAACATAATAACAAAACATAACCATGCACAAAAATAGGCACATATAAGCCTTAAGTCAAACCAGGGTCAAAACCCTAAAATTCTGATCTTTCCAAAAATCTCAGAAAAATTCTAAGTGTTCTAGGCATTTCAGCACTATTTGGGTGCATGAAGCATGTTTAGCCATTTCAGCACTATTTGGGCGTTTGGGCTTAACACTTAGGTGTTTCACCAAACTTTCTAGGCATTTATACAGTTAAGGAGCATGAGCCTATACTAGGGGCGCCTGAGTAAACATTTTGAGCGCATAGGCACCATTGGGGCGCATGACCCCATATTTAGGCGTTTGAGGCAAAACTTAGGCGCATGAACTACTGTTCAGGCGCATGGGGTACACTTAGTCATTCTAAGGCTTAAAAGTGGCGCATGGGGTACTGTTTGGGCGCATCAACCCTTACTTAGACTTTTTAAGTCTATTTTCGAGGTGCATCGGCCCTATTTAGACGCATGACCACACAATATTTTTCTAAGGCAAATTACCTAGGCGCATGGGCCCTGTTTGGGCGCATGAGCATCTACTTACATGTTTCTAAGTTGTTTTTCAACCCCAAACATCATTAAAACCTGTTCTAAGCTTGTTACACCCATTCTAAACCTCAAAAAAGCATTTACAACCATAACACATGAACATACAAACATAAATACATACGGTTATATATACAACAGTTTTAAATCTTTTGTACATGCATTTTCAACACCAAAAGATTGTAAAACAAGTAAAAGACGGGTCTAGAACTCACCTAGACTGCTTTCAAGCTCAACTTCTTTAAACTCAAACTTTCAAAGGTTTCTAGCACCTATACATGTCAAAACACATACCCCGAACACATATACACACATAAGAACATGTAGAATTCAGTTACATGGTCAAAAATCCATAAAAACCAAGCCGATTATACAAAAATTTACTTACCAAGGCCAAATTCAGCTGTTCTCTCTCTCTCTAAAGCCAAAGATCTTCTGCTTTCTCTCTCTAAAACTACCGAGCAGTTGATGTAACAGAGAAGTGGGCGGCCATGCCCACTTTAAACATAATAATAATATTATTTTATCCTTTTTACATTTTAGCCCCTCCATTTTGTTCCTTCTTATTTCCTTCAAGATACTTTTACCTTTCTTTTCTTATTTCTTTTCTTTCTTTTATTTTGACAAAATTTCAGTCGTTACGAGTCCACCCCCCTTAAAGAGGTTTCGTCCCTGAAACCCGTCACTCCTCGAATAACTATGGGTAATACTATCTCATCTCTTCTTCAATCTCCCACATAGACTCCGAACCCTTTTGGTGTTTCCACTGCACACTCACCAATGGAACCACTCTATTCCGCAGCCTCTTCTCTTTTTGATCAATGATTGCCACTCGTTGCTTTACATAATTTAGCCGTTCATCCACCTCGATATCCTCCAGTGGGACAATCATATCTTCATCGGCTAAACACTTCCTTAGATGAGATACATGGAATGTCAGTTGGATTCCACTTTGTTGGTCCATATGATCGATTTTTAGTACAAATGAAGGTTTGAATCGTTTATTACCAGAAGTAACAACACACACAATGATTTATATGAACAATAAAGGCCAAAATGTATTCAAATATGATCCATAAAGCAACAATACAATCAAAATAAGATAAGCTCAATATCATTAGTGAGAAACAGCTTACAAAAGGCACTTGCAACACAAATACTCGATTAGAGTTTTTGCAAGGATGCCAAACAATGAACGAGACTATTTCTATACATAGCAGTCTTAGTTTCACAGACAGTTTCGCTGGCTGAGAAACTGTGCTGCCAAAACTATAGTTTCGCCTGACAGAATCAGCAGTTTCACCGGGTAAACTAACAGCTGACTGTGAGCGAAACTACAGTTTCGCTCACAGTTTCGCTGGACTACAAAATGAAATAAACTAAACAAATCAACTTACAAAAGTAAACTAACATTAATCCTATTATATAGAAATATATACAAAAACTAATCTAAGGTGATTTCAACCTATACTTGATCTTCAATACTCCCTCTAGGTTGGATCTCACCTTCTTCGCTTGTCTTGATGTCTCTATTCAGCTCCAGTAACCACTGCTTCTGCACCTGATTTATCTGTCTCACCTCCTACAGTGTTCTTCTGGTGAGCTTCAGCAACTGATCCACCTTGGTCACCTTCTTCTTCATCTGTTCCTTCGGGATGAGCACTAGGTTGTGCAAATTGGTTTGTGAAGTCCCGGATCTCCATGTTAAGATCATCATCAGTCCTTACTTTCTCCGCTAGCTCTCTTACCTCGGCTCTAACTCTATGTACAATCTTTGGTGGCTTTATACACAGCACAATCCTACGTTTACCTGTCACCTAGTCCTTGTCTTTCTTAGACCTTTTCTTCTCTGCTTTCATAAACCCAAATGACTCAAAGTTATCGTTTAGTCCATTCTTAATCTCTTTCTCTAACAACTTCGCTCTTTCACTCAAATCATCATCAAATAGAGGCAAAACTGCCAACCTTCTCAGATCCCATCTTGGCAACGTCTTGAAAGCCTTCCTTTTATGTAGATATGTGATACTTCCCCCTCTCCTCTTGATCATAAACATCTTGAGGCCGAAGTTGTATTTCCAACTGATGATCCTTTTGTCGGCCTCCTTCTTGCTCAACCCTTCCATGTTTTGGAATAGGGGAGCCAGCTCCTCAGGTTCCTTTTCTCTTACAAACCAGTCTTCCTTATCCATCTCTATCACGTCATTTTCATCATCCCCCTTCTAGAACACATAACTTAGAGGCCTTTCATCCACCTCATAATATTCTAGTTTAGAGCTATAGTCTACCAGCTATTTATCATCTTCCTCCTCATCTACTAACCCCTTCTCAACAGTCTTCTCAATATCTCCAGTCTGTTTTGCTATTCTCTCATCTCTAGTAAAATCATCAAGGTTCACGCCAATATCAAGAAACCCAGCCTCAATCACCTCCTCTACATGCTCCACATGCTCACCCTCTGTTCTTTCTGATCCTCCTGTTTCTTCTACTCCTACACCTGATGTGCCCTCTCTTGCCCTGGAAGAAGTACCCATATTCCAAAATGGGTACTTGGAGGTATCAGTCAAATCGTCTAACTCATGTTAAGTTAGCTGATTGGGCAGGCTGACTGCAGCTTTCAACTAGTTCACCTCCTCAAGCAGTCTTTTGATCAATTTGTTTTGATCAATTAGCATCTTAGTCATTGCCTCTATCAATTCATCCATCTGCTTATCCCTAATCTCTTGATTAATGAGCTTTGTCTTGATCATACTTAGTTTATTGGAGAGAGGTGTGTTGAGGTTCCTGATTACATCCTCATCTAATCCTGCCCTTCCTTCAGTTTGTGAGGGCTCAGTGAAAGTTTGATGTCTCTGTTTCATCCACCTCTCAGTATCTCCAACATCGGCTTTCTTCTTAGCCCTCTTCTCCTTCTCAGCCCTGGCCTCAGATGCCATCTCATGAACCTCCTCTTCAAAAACATAATCCTTTTCCTTGGCATATCTCTTCCTCTTCTTCACAGCTTCAGTCTGTTTCTGTCTCGTCTCCACAGCACGTTTGTCCTCATACTCTATCACCCTCCTAATATATGCCCAATTGTCTGGAGAGTATATGTTCTCACATAGATGGGTGATCTTCCTACTAAAATTATTCCTGATTGCACAACAATCAGCAAAAATGTGAGTGTTCATTGACACTAATCTTTTTACCTCTCCATGTTTTGGAACGTTAGGAATGAGGTCATCTATGATCATCTGAAGAAATCGAGGATATAGCAGCCATTTGTCCTTCTTCAGGGCCATCACATTCTCAGCCATGCACTCAAATATCAACCTGGCTATGTTGGCCTTCTCTCCCCTACAGCATATCACCATTGCCTTAGCCTAATCCGGATTCAACCCGTCTGATCCACCTTTACGGTGATCTAAGCACATAATAAATACATGGGCTATATATCTCCACTCCTTATATAGAAAGGATTTTTTGATTTCCTTTCTAGTCCTAAAAGGAGGACCCTCATATCCCATCAAGCGGAATGCATCAAATACTTCCTGGTCGGATTTCTCAACCTACTCTCCAGAATCCTCTTCTAGCCTCAGTACTCTAGATAGAACCTCATGAGTACTAATCAGCTCATTCTCCAGTACTTTGGCTGTAATCCTTTGTGAGTCTCCCCTCGTATCATACTCAGCCATACGCTAGAAGTTTCGGATGTGCAGGTCATATATAGTGGTGGAGTGTGAGATAGCGTAAGCAATCGGTGATCTCTGCAGCCACCGTATACAGTCTCTAAACTCGGCATCTTTCAGGAGTGTGTCATCTAAGATAGCCGTGATGTTGTTCCTCTCGTCAAACTTGAGATTAGCCATTTAAACTGAAAACCAGGTAGAACAAGTTAGCATGATATATAAAAATAAGGTTAAGAAAAGATAATAATGAAATATAATTAAAATTAATCATGAGGATAGTTTCACTAGCCAAAACTATAGTTTCGCAGAAATTATTTTTGTTTCGGCAAGTGAAAGAGACAATGTCGGCAGCACAAACTATCAGTTTCAGCTGTACAATGTGGTAGTTTCGGCAAGACAATGTGGTAGTTTTGACTGGTCGAAACTATAGTTTCGGCGCAGCGAAACTGAGTTTTGTTTTGCGAAATTGTTAAGTTCACTCGGGCAACATAACTGCACAGTTTCGCTGAATAAACAAGAACTTTCATTCAGTTTCGCTGGACAATGGGTAGTTTCGCAGTAAGAACTGTGAGGCAACCCATCGGTCTAAATCAAAATAAACCCCATTGACTGACTAAAACCTATAAATAACTATGGTCCTGAGTTCGAAACTCACTTGCGAAGACAAATCAGTGCAGAACTAATCCAAAACAACACAAATAAGTAGATTTGCTAAGAAAACCACTGAAAACACCTAAAACCCTTATTTCTCGACACTACGAAAATGAGAACGCAGTTTCAAAGAAGGTCCTAAATAGCAGGTAGTTTCGCAGAGGAATCAATACTTTCGCAGTGTAAGTTTTGGCACAATTATATACTTTCGCTGAAGCGAAACTATAGTTTCGCTCAGCGAAAGAATGGTCGAGAGAACCAGAGCGAAAGTGTCAGCGAAGCTGCAGTCTCGCCAGACGAAACTATAGTTTCGCTTTGCGAAACTACCTGCGTAAATATAATTTCGCAAAAACCCCAAAAATTAAAATATTGTTTTCTTTTCACTCAAAATTTAAATTTTAAAAGCAAAAATAAAATAAAAGAATTTAATACAAAATAAATAAAATAAAAGAGGAAGAGGAAAAGAAAAAAAAAGCCCCACATGATCACACCAAAACATCATATTGTTTTTTGCAAAAACAAAGAAAAGAGCTTAGAGAAGAACGAGATGCTGAAGGAATCTTATGGAGAGTCATAGTTTGGTGAGATTGCAGATATACGTGTTCTTTTTAAGCCCATGCCTTCTTCTATTCGACAAGTAAACCATAGCTGTTGTTATCATGTGGTCGGTTAATTTAAAGAAGACATTGAATGACTCAGTCCTCACAGACATTTGAAAAAGAAACTTATCCTGTCCTCATGATATTTTGAACGAATGACACCTACTGATTGATTAATTCTTTTGACGTACAACAAAGATCCCTTTTTCAGAAGAAGCTAGATACATATAGACAGCAATTGATGAGAACTCCAGGTCAGTACTCACATACAGCAAAGGAGATCATCAAGTTATACTGATGAACACTCCAGGTCAGTACTACCGTACAACAGAGGAGTTCTTCATATTGGGTCAATGAGAGCTCTAGGTCAGTACTATCGTACAGCAGAGGAGATCATCATGTTTTGCCGATGAGAGCTCCAGGTTAGTACTTCTGTACAACAGAGGAGATTATCACTCCAAGTCAGTACTACCGTACAACAGAGGAGATGAGTACAAACATGAGACACAACAGTACACAAAGAAGATTCTAAGATACAAAGATGGATAAGCGTAAAGCTTTTAAGAACAGATGGGTATTTTTTTGAAACAGGGATACATAAGATAAGAACAAAACAACACAGAAATGCCCCATTCTCAATCCTTTTTGAACAAGGACTTGAAACTTTGTGAAGGCCAAAGATGTCAAGGGGATTATCCGAGTAATCAAGATTCTTATTCTTTTAGTTAAGCTACGGGAGTGCTAGCTACTTTGCTTTCAGGCTGAGCCTATCAAGCAAATCCCGACACGATACTGTCGAGCTCCTTCATATTGTTCAGACATCACAAAGGGGCATAAGTTTTGCAAAAGAAATCAAGAGAAGCATTTATTTATTATTCTCCTCCGAAATTTCTACGACAAAACAGGATGAAGAAATTTCTTAAACCTAATTAATTTTTTTTATTTAAGTAAAATAAGATAGAATGGCGAAGAGCGATGGAGCATATCAAAAATAAAGAAAGAAAAAAAAGAACGAATGAAATATAGACAATATGTACATAGAAATTTTTAAAGAAAAACAGGTTTAAAATGATATTAATCCCAACATTGAGATCAATTCATAAAAACAAGGTTTATCAAAACTTTTCGTGAAAAGATCTACTTTTTGATTTTTTGTATCGATGGGAATAATATTAATGAAACCCTTTTCCTGAGCATCACGGATTGCATGAATCCGTGTCTCGATTTGCTTGGTTCGGGAATGAATAATAGGGTTCGTGGCGATGCCGATGGCTGCTTCGTTGTCACAAAACAACGGTGTATGGAGAAAGTTGATCCCATAGTCAATCATCTGGTGTTGAACCCATAACACTTGAGAACAGCAACTGGAGGCGGCAATGTATTATGCTTCTCCTGTAGAGAGAGACAGTGGTCTGTTTCTTGCTTTGCCATGATACCAGACAATTGCCCAAGTATTGACAGCCTCCAGTAACCGACTTTCTGTTTAACCTGCAGCCATTGGAATCACTATAAGAGTAGGCATGTATGTCAAAATTCCAACCATAAGGATACCAAATACCTAAACGAGAAGAGCACTTTAGATAACAAAAGATTCGTTTGACAACCTTTTCATGAGACTCTTTCGGGGCAGACTGGTATCAAGCACAATATCCTACAACAAAGGTGATGTGAGGACGACTTGCTATAAGATACATAAGGGAACCAATCATGGATCTGTAAAGATAAGGATCAATCAGTTTCCTATTCTCATCAGGAGTGAGGTAGGTTTGAGAAGTAAAAGGAGTCATCTCAGAGGAAGCGTCATCCATCTTGAATTTCTTCAACATTTCTTTAATATACTTTTCTTGATGAATGAGAATTCCTTCTGTCTTTTGTTCAACTTGCAACCCAAGGAAAAAGCACATCTCTCCCATCACGCTCATTTCAAATCGACTTCGCATCACTTCCTCAAACTCCCGACATAACTTTGGATTGGTGGAGCCAAAAATAGTGTCATCGACGTATACTTGCACGATCAACATCTACTTCCTTCTTAAATAAAGTCATATCGATGGTGCCACAAGAAAAACCATTGCTTAAGAGATATTGTGTTAAAGTCTCATACTAGATGCGAGGGGCCTGATGAAGACCGTAAACAGATTTATCAAGCTTGTAGACTTTGTCTGCAAAATATGGATCCTCAAAACCAGGTGGTTGACATACATATATATCCTCGTCAATGTCTCCATAAAGAAATGCACATTTGACATCCATCTGATAGACTTTGAATTGCTTGTGGGCTGCATGCACCAAAAATATTTGATGGCTTCAAGACGGGCGACAGGCGCAAACACCTCGGTTTAGTAAATCCCTTCATCTTGAGCAAAACCCTGGACCACCAGTCTGGACTTGTTTCTTACCACAATGCCATGGTCATTAGCTTTGTTTTTAAACACCCATTTCGTGACAATTGGGCATTTGTTTGGTGGAAGATCGACCAAAGTCCACACCTTGGGTTTCCTAAACTGTTGCAGCTCTAATTGCATTGATTCAACCCAGCAAGGGTCCTGAAGAGCTGCATGAACATTTTTAGGGACTATTTGTGATATAAAACAAGAGAATAGACAAACGGTAATCAAACCAGATTGACTCCGCGTCCGAATTCCATCGGTGATAGATCCTATGATGTTATCATGTGGATGATCTTTCAAGGTTTTGAAATCGATAGTCATGGGTGGGGGGAGTGTGGATTGTTGGCTAAAGGATTGTTGATGGGTAGTTAAAGGTGAAGTGGATAAGGGTGATGATAAGGTAGAGTGAATTGGAGAGATGGTAGATGTTGGCTGAGATGTGGTACATGTAGGGGATGAGGGAAGGGATGCTGAAACAGGTGGAGGTGGAAGGTCAAACGATGATGAAGAAGATGCAACATCAACTGAGGTAACATCATTTGAAGATGTGGTAGGAGGGGCTAGAAGTTTGATAGGTAATGGAGACGGATGAGAGATATTTGTTTGAACATGAAAGACAGACGCATCATCATTAAAAACTGGAAGATTAAACGAGTTGAACACCGGATCAGAGTCAAAGAACCATGCGGGTTCAGATCGAACATCAGAGGAATTAGATTTTTGCCAATCAACATAAAAGGACTCTTGAACAATACATGTTCTCTTGTTATATACCCGATAAGCCTTTTGAGAAGAAGAATAGCTAACAAAATAACATTCGTCAGACACGGCACCAAATTTTGTTTTCTGCGTCTGTGTATTCAATAGAGTGCACGAGCAATCGAATGGTCGAAGGAAGTCAATTAGAGGTTTTCTCTTATGAAATAGTTCATAAGGAGTCTTCATTTTGTCCTTAACTATCAACACCCTGTTTAGAACATATGAAGCACAATTCACTGCCTCAGCCCAAAAGATGATGGGTAAGGAGGATTCAATCAACATTATACGAGCAGCTTTAATGAGGGTGCGATTCTTTCGTTCCGCCACGCCCATCTTTTGAGGGGTCCTCGCAGCACTGTATTGTCTTAAAATTCCCTTAGAGGCACGAAATGAATCAAAAATCTGATTTCTGAATTCAGTACCATTGTCACTTCGGATCGCCATAACCTTCCTCTTACTTATCGTTTCAATCGAAAGGATTAACTTCTGTAGTTCTTCAGCAGTCTCTCTTTTGTGAGCAAGAAATCTCACCCATGAGTATCTTGAAAAATCATCTGTAACCATAAGACAGAAAGATTTCTTAGCAATTGATTTAACACTGATTGGGCCAAACATATCAGTATGTAACAACTCGAGGGGATTGGATATGCTATTTTCAATTTTTTGTTTATGTGGTTTCTTATGTTTTTTCCCTTGGCACACGCCATGCATGTTTCAACCACAAAAATTTTTTTAAGGGTAATCCCCTAACAAGATTGTTTTTAACTAATTTGTTTATATTTTTAAAGTTAACGTAGCCCAATCTACGATGCCATAAGAAAGACTCAGAGGTGGAAAGCTTTGGACAGAAGGCAGGTGTCGGTAGATGTTGAATCCTTTGAACTCATATCAAGAAGATATGTATCATGCTTCCTTGGAGCCCACATTAGTACCATATCATCTGGAATATCTATCTCAGATTTCAAAAAGAGGCATTCATTGGACTTGAATAAGACCGGAATGCTTTTATCACAAATCTAAGAGACACTCAACAGATTGAATGCAAGCTCAGGTATGTAGTTGACTTTCTCTAAAGTAAGGGAGCCGTTGGAAACTTCTCCTTGACCAATCATTTTCCCTCCTTTCTTGTCGTCGGCGAATGCGACGTAACCTCCATTGATTATCCGATAATTGGTCGATAGATCTTTAAGTCATGTCATATGTCTGGAGCATCCACTATCGACATGCCATACACTATTTACAACTTTAGTGGATGACTCCTGCAAGAATAACAAGAAAAAGGTTAACCAGGTGAAACAGGAACCCAAGTTTGAACAACTTTGGGTTTAGGAATAACAAATTTCTTACAAAAGAAGTTATTAACTAATTTAGTTAACCTATTACCAAAAGAATTTTTATTAACATGTCTATGATGAAGCTGAGGACAGTGCTTAACTACATAATCATCTTTACCACATTGAAAACAATGTGGTTTTAATCTAGGTCTGTTATGTAATAAGGTTGGGATTTTATCAATGCATATTTCCTCATCGCATTCAGACAGTCTAGAATCAACGTCACTGTACGTCTCATACATGTCTATAGATCTACTTTTATTCGAAAAAGATTGATTATTTACAGAGGAAGATGAGAAGTTATCTGAAATACATGTGGTACTAGTACCACTTGTACTTGCTTCAACTGAGGATATAACTCTTTCATTTGACACCGAAATTTTAGCTGGAGAAAAGACGGAATAGGATCAGAAAAGAAATTTTCAAAACAATTAATTTTAATTTTCTCATCACTCTTCACATTGATATCAGTCACAAGATCAACATAATCAAAAGATGTAGCAACATCATAATCCGCAGAATTTAAAGATGAAACAAAAACATCACTAGAACATAAAGAAATAGAGTCTTTTACAAAATCACTAGAGACAAAAACAGAATTTAGACTAGGTCTATGATCTAAAACAAAACGTTGAGATTCCGATGTACTAAGGCTAGAGAATCCAAGCCCGCTAGTCAGTCCATAATCGTAGTCCTCACGAACATGCTTAGGGTTCACACCTTCTAAACCTGCAGATATACTGTTAGTATCTATTTGGATCATATTATTTGAAGGATGAGGAGCAGGCATACGTGAATAACAGTAAGTACTAGGAGGAGGATAAACCTTAGCATTTTCATATCCCAAACCTGTTTTAATCCTAGCTCCCCATTGAGATTTACATAAATCGTCATGTTTCATTCCCAATATTGTTCATTTATCAAGCTTTGACTGAAGCTTGCTTGTTTCAAACTCAGCAAGAGCAATCCTTTCAGTCAAATTATTAACCTCAACATTTCTCTCCAAAACTATTCTTTTTAAGTAATCATTCTCTTTTAAAGCCTCATTTAATTTAACAAAATATTTAGACTCCTTTATTTTAAGCTCCTCATTAATTCGTTTCAAATCCTTTTCATTATCAATCAATAACTGATTAGCTTTATAGACCCCAAATAACCTGATTTTGCAAGCTCATGAACACATATCTTGAATTACTTCATAGGGAAGTCCCATCACCACCTTTTCAGCTGCAAGAGCTTTCTCGCACTGACACACCGGAGTACTTAACTTGTTTTCCTCGACAGTGATAGCAGTATCATCCTTTTCTTTTTCTAAGTCAGTGGTTTGACTTCCTTCCTTCCTGCTCTCTTCCATATCACCTTCTTTCACCTTCTCATCCTTGTTCATTTCCTCAGACACTTCAACTTCATCCTTAAATTCCTTGAATGGATCAAAGTCATCCTCACAATTCATCTTCATCGCCTGTTTCACAATCTCGTCCACCAGTGCTTGATTAACCTCTTCTCTTGTCTCTTCAGCTTCAGCACTCTAGTCAAAGTTAGAAATCAATGATGTCTCCTTCTTGTGACTTGCTTCCTCTTTACCCCCACTTGAGACTAATCTTGGAACTCCTGAATTACCAGGATCAGTGACAATTGGCAGTGGACATTCACGGTTGAAATGTCCCAACTGTTTGTAATTGAAACATCTCAGTTTAGACTTATCAAAACCCAGTTTGGAGTTAGAGCTTTGACCTCTAAAATTCTTTCTTCCAGTGCGCTCCATGAATCTTCGGGCTCTAAGTGTCAACCTTGCCATTTGCCATTGAATGTCAGTCTCTTCAAGATCATCAGGGTCCACCTAATACTATCTTCCATCGTCATCCCTTTTCCTTTCAAATCCCCAGCTATAAGAGCTTCATAACTCTGAACGAACATACCAAAAAGAGCCATCGTCTCAGATGGAACAGAGGTTTCAACAGTTGCTTTCAAGTTCCCTTGCTCTCTCCGTGTACTACCACAACCTCCAGAGTAGTCATCGGTGTTCACTCCTCCTTGACGAGATGCCTGCATTGGAGAGTTTGCAGCGGAAGACAGTAATGCAGTATTCTGAGTATAATCGGATGTAGGCATCATATTCTGATTAAATTCTCCCCTTTTCAGATCTAAGTGAAAAGACTTCAATTTGTTAATTACATCCATCAGCATATAATCAGCAAAATTTCTCTCTTGCTTCAACATTCTCACTTGTAAGCTCCATTGAGGTGGAAGAGAGTTTAGGAGCTTATTCACCTGCTCGTGATTACCTAACTGATCATCATATTTCTTTAAAGTACTTGATACTAACAAAAATCCATTGGTAATATCGGTGAGATCTTCATTTTTATGTCCTATAAATGAATTGAACTCCTTCTGAGCTTGAGCATTCTTGTCCTTCTTAAGATCTTTATTTCCATCATAGAATTCACATAATGCATCATATAAAGATTTTTCATCCTTGTGTTCAGCAAATCGATTATAGATATCAGGTGCAAGACAAAGAGTTAATGCTCTAAAAGCTTTCTGGTCTCGATCAATCAGCTTCTGATCGCTCTCGGTGAATGAAGCAGGATCCATGTTTTGAGATACGGTACCACCAATAGTAACTGTTTTTTTGTGTGGACCGGTGATGATAGATTCCCATTGGTTGTGATCGATGTAGAAGAAAAAGGCTTTGAGACATCTCTTCCAGTCTTCAAAGATGTCACCATTTATGAGTCTTGCAGGTCTATTAGGAGCAACATTTTCTAAATTAGCAAGAGTGAGAGAAGTCATCTTTGACATGCTAATTTCTTGAAGAAAAAGGTAATTTCGCAGAAAAAGGTAATTTCGCAAGGTTAGTTTTGCATAAACTAGTTTCGCTGGGTAGTGGTAATTTCGTTCGCAATTTCGGAAACAATTTCGCTAGCCGGAAGCAGTCGAATGCTTAGTTTCACAGGAAACAAGCTTAAACTTTCGTTCAGAATACTTTCGGCAGTAATTTCGCTTGAGATGAGACACAAGCACCGATGAAATTTTGTTCAATGTTTCTACTTTTGCAGAAAGGCTAAAAACAACTACAGAGTGTATAACACCTGTAGTTTTGCTGGGAGAATGTTACAGCTTTGCAGAAAGAACTCTAGTTTTATTAGAAGAATCTGAAAACCCTTTAAACCCCGAAAACAAGCTGAAATCACCCAAATCTCAATGAATTTGAGATCTGATGATTCACAGATCTTTACCAACTAAAAGCAAGCAAACTTCAATCAACTTCCATATCAAATACACTCAAATTTGATCTATAATTGAAGAAATAGTGGTACTGAATAAAAACAACCAAAAACCTCAAACAATCAAGAGCACTAAGGCTCTGATACCATTTTGTTGGTCCATATGATCGATTTTCAGTACAAATGAAGGTTTGGATCGTTCATTACCAGAAGTAACAACACACACAATGATTTACATAAACAATAAAGGCCAAAATGTATTCAAATATGATCCATAAAGTAACAATACAATCAAAATAAGATAAGCCAATATAATTAGTGAGAAACAGCTAACAAAAGGCACTTGCAACACAAATACTTGATTATGGTTTTTGCAAGGATGCCAAACAATGAACAAGACTTTTTCTATATATAGCAGTCTTAGTTTCGCAGACAGTTTCGCCGGCTGCGAAACTGTGCTGCCGAAACTATAGTTTCACCTGGCAGAATCAGCAGTTCGCTGGGTAAACTAACAGCTGACTGTGAGCGAAACTGAGTGAAACTACAGTTTCGCTCACAGTTTCGATAGACTACAAAATGAAATAAAATAAACAAATCAACTTATAAAAGTAAACTAACATTAATCCTATTACATAGAAATATATACAAAAACTAATCTAAGGTGAGTCCAACCTATACTTGATCTTCACACTTAACTCATCAGGTAGCTCTAACTTATAGGCCACCTCTCTTACTCGAGCAATGATTTGGAAAGGTCCTGTATACCTCGGGCTCAGTTTACCTCGCTTTCTGAACCGGATAATCCCCTTCCAAGGCAAGACATTCAACATGACCATATCACCTACGTTGAACTCGATCAGTATGTGCCTTTGTCAGCATACGACTTCTGTCTATACTTGGCTGCCTTCATAAAGGCTTTGATCTTTTCTAACTTTTCAGTCGTAGCCTCAATCACCTTGATACTTCCCAACTCTTTCTGCCCAAGGTCTCCCTAACATACAGGCGTCCTACACCTTGAATCGTATCTCATAAGGAGGCATACCAATGCTGGCATGATACCTATTATTGTATGAGTATTTAGCTAATGGTAAGTGATCATCCTAACTTCCTCCAAAGTCAATCACGTTTGCTCGAAGCATATCCTCGAGCATCTAAATCGTCCTCTCATACTGACCATCTGTCTGAGGGTGATAAGTCGTGCTAATGTGTAGCCTCGTTCCCATCGCATCATGAAATGTCTTCCAAAACTTTGATGTGAACCGAGTGTCACGATCAGACACAATAGACAATGGCATACCATGACGAGCTACAATCTCCTTGATGAACAGATCCGCCAGCCTCTTGGATAAATATGTCTCGTGGATCGGTAAGAAGTGAGCACTCTTGGTTAAACGATCAACTATTACCCAAATGGTATCGTGCCCCCTCGTCGTGCGGGGTCACTTTGTAATGAAGTCCATGGTGATATGCTCCCACTTCCACTTAGGTATATCTAACGGTTGGATCTTCCTGTATGGCTTTTGGTGTTTAGCCTTCATTTGCAAACAAGTAAGGAACTTACTCACATACTCCGCTATATCGCGATTCATTCTCGGCCACCAGTAATCTTTCTTCATATTCTGATACATTTTCGTGGCACTGGGATGAATTGAGTACTGAGTCTTATAACCTTCATCCATAATCCGCCCTCGTAAGTCTCCATAACGAGGGATCCACATTCGTCCATTTCGGGTTCTAACACCGAGAGTGTTCTCACCCAATTCTACGACTAGTCCTCTCATTCTTTTGGAGTTAAGACAATCTTCTTTCAACGCCTCTTCTTAAGATTCTTTCACCTATGTCATCATATCAGCGGTAATAAACAACTGATAAGCCTTAACCCGTATCGGCTCGGGTCTCTCCTTTCGGCTAAGGGCATCGGCCATAATATTGGCCTTACCCGGATGATAATGGATCTCACAGTCATAATCCTTGATGAGCTCTAACCATCTCCTATGTCTCATGTTGAGATCCTTTTTCTTGAAAAAGTACTTCAAGCTCTTCTGGTCGATGAAGATGGTGCACTTTGTCCCGTATAAATAATGCCTCCAAACATTCAACGCAAAGATCACCACTGCAAGCTCTAAGTCATGAGTAGGGTAGTTGACTTCGTGGGTTTTTAGCTGTTGGGATGCGTAGGCTATTACCCTTCCATGTTGCATCAACACGCACCATAGTCCCGAATAGGAAGCATTCGAATAGACCACTAAGTCTTCACTCCCTTCGGGTAATGTTAAAACAGGAGCTTGAGTTAATCTTGCCTTTAACTCCTCAAAAGCATCCTCCTATTTCTGACCCCACTCAAACTTCACATCTTTACGAGTCAATTTGGTCAAAGGTGAGGCTATCTTGGAAAAGTTTTGGATAAATCTCCTGTAATAACCCACCAAACCCAAGAAACTACGGATCTCGGATGACGTCTTTGGAGACTTCCATTGCATCACTGCCTCAACCTTCGCTGGGTCCACCATGATTCCTTCAGCATTAACAACATGACCCCAAAACTAAACCTCACGCAACCAGAAAGCACACTTAGAGAAGTTAGCGTACAACTTCTATCTTCTAAGTGTCTCTAACACCTCGCGTATGTGGCCGGCATGTTCTTCCTCACTTCTCGAATAAATCAGGATATTATAAACACAATCAGTGATTTATCTAACATTGGCCGACACACTCGGTTCATCAAATCCATAAAGGCAGCTGGCGCGTTAGTTAGACCAAAAGACATGACGAGAAACTCGTAGTGTCCATAATATGTGCGAAAAGTTGTCTTAGGAATATCCTGCTCCTTCACCTTCAACTGATGGTAACCAGATCGAAGATCTATCCTTGAGAACCAACAGACACCTTGGAGCTGATTAAACAAGTCATCAATCCTCGGTAACAGATACTAATTCTTCACTATCAACTTATTCAGCTCTTGGTAGTCGATGCATATCCGCATACTACCGTTCTTCTTCTTCACAAACAATACCGGAGCACCCCAAGGAGAGATGCTCCGTCGAATAAAACCTTAATCCATTAACTCCTGTAGTTAAGCCATTAGTTCCTTCATCTTGGTAGGAGCTAATCGATACGACGCCTTAGCAACGGGGTAAGCACCGGGTATCAGATCAATCTAAAACTCAATCTCACGATCTGGTGGAACACTTGGCAAGTCTTTTGGGAACACGTCCGGAAAGTCACATACCACTGCTACATCAGACAATTGTGGTACTGACGCATCCACATCTTTCACGTAGGCCAAGTAGGCACTGCATCCACGTCTTATGTACTCACCTGCCACCGCCATCGAAATCACCCTCGGAACTGTTGTAACGCGATCACCGTAGACTGTCACCGAACTTCCATCAGGCACAAATAATCGAATCATCTTCTTACGACACACGATGTTTGCCTCATAGGTCGCTAACCAAACCATCCCTAGTACTACATTGAATCCGCCTAGGGGCATCACATGTAAATTAAAAGAAAACCTATGCCCTTCTAGTTCTATGGCGCAGTCCTCTATCATATCAGTAATTCTAGTAAACTTACCTATAGCAGTTTCTATATCAAATGACTCATCAATACTTCTACTACTAACAGGCAATTTAGCATAGAAAGCAGTAGAAATAAAACTTCTACTAGCACTAGAATCAAATAACACAGAGGCGCAAGTTTGGTTTACTAGAAACATACCTGATACAACATTGGGGTCTACTCTGGCCTCCTCTGTGGTCATCGTGAAGGCTCTAGCACTTGCCCTCTATCCTCCTTCTTCCGGCTTCTTCTTCATTCAAGAACCCTCAGCCCATGGCTTCTTCCAGTCCCTGCTCACATGGCCTTCCTCACCACAATTAAAACACCATATAACTCCACATATCTTCGCCACATAACCAAGCTTCCCACACTTGAAGCACACATTCTCTTCCCACTTACATTCACCCATGTGCTCCCTTCCACATCTATCACACCTCTTCGTTCCCGAGCCTGCTACAATCGCTCGTCGATCACCAACCCTTGCCTTCTTGCTATTTGGGGTGAAACCTCCACGCCCAAACTATTTCCTTCCCTAGCTTTTGTCACCACCCTTCTTCTTCACCTCCACCACCACCGACTCCTCTTTTTCATCATACAACCTACCCACCAGGTCTACTACCAACCGAAAGGTACCCGATCGGGCAGTAATCAGATGTCTGCAAATGTCAGGTGGTAATCCTTGGATGTACTTCTTTATCTTCCTTGACATATGCGTCACCTAATCCAACACCAACCTTCCTATCTCATTAAATTTGGTGGTGTATTGCTGGTGTGTCATGGTGCCTGCCTCCAGCTATTGGAACTCCCTCTCTATCTTGTCAAGTTCCCGATGAAGACAGAATTCCTCGATTACCAACTTTTTCAACTCCCCCATCTCATCCTTCCAATGGACCTGCTACCCTCGGCCTGGACAATGTTGTCCCACCAACATCAGGTCGAGTCCACAAATGAGTAGGTAGCAAACTTCACCTTATGATCCTCCCTGCACTCACTAATTTCCGGCACCACCTCCATCTCTCTCACCCAACGGTTATCAGCAGCATCATTGCCATTTCCATCAAACATTAGGGGCTTACTCCTCTGAAATGCCCCATAATTACAGCCCCATGCAGTTTCCTGCACCGCTTCTTCCTCCTTCTCCTCACTCGAGACAACCATCTCGGTCTCTGATCATTCCCTTTCCTCCCTTCCTATGGTCCTTCTCCTCTCTTTCTTCTCATCCTCCCTTATAGCTTTAATAGCTTTAGTAACCACAGATGGCAGAATTGTCTGCATGACTTGATGGACTTCTTCTACAACTGCCTCTTTCACCGAGGCCCTTAAGTTCGCACTCTCATCACCACCTTCCTGGTTATGAATCTCGGGCTCCTCACAGACCCTCTCATTAGTCTTAGCCTTGTTCCTTGTGACACACGGTTCAGCACCGCGTCCACCATGTACTCCACCCCTAGAGGCCTTAGATGATCTACCTCCAGCCATTCTCTAATCACTATAAGATTTAAACACTAACATAGTCATTCAAGGTAATAACTCAGTTTATGTTAAGTATAGTAAGTCCCTAATTACAGTGGCCAGTTATGATTAGCCACTTACTT
>BJCO01362129.1:0-19651 GCA_018326465.1 Flaveria floridana
CTACAAAGATTTAATAAAAAAGAAGTTGTTAAATTAAAATTAGATTTTTAATAAATTTAGAGTTTAAATTGTAATTATTCTTTTATTTATTTAAATAATTTAATTTTATATTTATTTCAAATTCTAATCATAACCCCCTTTTGAAAGACTTGTAACTCACAATTAACATCATTTATAACCCCCTCCTAACCTCAACTATAAAAGCAAGATTTAGTCCACACTTTTCATTCGCTAATTCTTCAAAAATCTTGCTCTCATATCTTTTTTTCATCCATTGGTTATGATTAATTTCAAAATTTTATTTTACAAGTAATTTCAAGAAGTTTCTAATACTAAGGTAACCTTATAATTGCTTTTATATTATGTATATCTATATTGTTCTAATCATCCTAACATTCAATTGTTCTCATGTTCTTATTTTTATTCTTTTTTCTACTAAATCTCTTTTAATTTTAATCATTATCATTTGATCATTAACATTTGCATATAGACGGCTATACCGCCGCATTCGGTTATTCCACAAAATTATTTCTATAAATGATGACTATGCTAAAGTATTGGAATATTTTTTTATAACTCAAATGAAGTCTAATATACCATATATCGATATAATAAATTTATTCTAACCTGTTTCATGTTTTAACAATTTTAAAAGTGCACATAAGTGACTTACTGCATATTTGGCAGAATATAGTCTGACTTCAACTAACTATAACTTGGTCATAACAAACTAAATTTGAGTAAAATCAGACTCCAATATTAATTTCATTGAATTAACTTTTTAAAGATAGTTTATACATCTTCAAACTCAATTGGACGACTCAACAACAACCTTCACAAGATAAGCATGCATTTCAGCACCTTCTATCTCGTGCTGCTGTTTTGACCTATTTACGAATTTTTTTATAAAAATGTTTCTGAACGAAAGTTATACGGAAGACTCTGAACTAGTCAACTATAAATTTTTATAATTTTATGAAACCGTTTGCTATTTTTAAAACCTATTCAAACACTACCAAACATTCTGTCCAGAATTGGTACAATAATCTTTTTCCAATCTACCTTTCGCTTTTTTACATTCTCTAAACGTCCTAACTTCTTGTAATAAATTCCGAACTCAAGTTATTGTTTCTTTTTTTTTATCCTTTAGAACATCACATTTGACTCTTGAACATCTAAGCTTCCTTATGTACTCTACAATTATCATTATACAATGTGAGTTTTTCATGCCCATTTTTACTTTATTTCACACCTTTTGGGATGAAAACATATTAACCTTATAAACTTACACTGTAAACATCTTAATACTTGTAAATGCACATGAGATTCATCTTTACATTTTTTCATGGTTATTTGTAATATTGTGAGTCTTATATGATATACATTATATGTTGACAATCATTAACTATTGCTAGCCTGGTGACGTCATAGATCTATGGGCCTGACAAGCATATTTGGTGCTAAAGCTGAGGTTATTGCCGGCTCCTGATGACGTATGCTTGTTCATCATGGGAATCAAGTACACTTAGCTGATCGTTATATACTTGTAAACTTATTCTTGGTCAAGGTTTGATTGTAGCTATATACTATCTATAAATTTGCTTTATTCGTAACCATTGACATGAATTGCTACTTGTAAACTTATATATATGTGTGTGTTTTTGACCCATGAAAACTCACCAACTTTCAAAGTTGACTCTTTATTTTTAACATGTTTCAGGATTGTTACTTGAGGAATTCTTCTTGCTCATATAAAACTTGGACTTAGTTTAATTAAATATCTTATGTTGTTGTTTAAATCTTTGTTGTATTGTAATGACTTAATTATCTAGTTTTATTCAATGAAAAATGACATTTGATATTATTTTAACATATTTAATTCTATAAGCTATAAACAATCGTTTCACATTCGTCCGCCCCGATGATTCCGCTGTCGGTCGGGGTGTGACATTAATGATTATCTTAAAAAATTGTTTATTGTTTATCTTGAAAAATATGGTATAACATCAAACATCCACCGGTCATCGACCGTGGAATCGAGTTCGTCGAGCTCAAGTAAAGATTTGATACTTAATTTATATAATACTTTAAGGAATGAAAACAGTAAACTGCAGAAATGTAACACCCCAAGTAGCGAACTCGTGAGGTATACCAGAACCGATTTTTTATCTACTATGACTCCCGAGAAATTTCTATCGTTTGATATTCTGACATGGTGGAAAGGAAAGGAATCATAATTTTCAGTCCTAGCCGTTATGGCCTGTGATTTACTAACTGTCCAAGCTTCCACGATAGATTCGGAGTCTGCATTTTCTGTTAGTGGCAGAGTTTTATCGATAAGAAGAACAAGACTAACTTTAACGGCGGTAGAGATGTGTATTTGTTTAAAAGACAACTTAGATGCGGCCGAACAAAGACAAGATAAATCAAACCTTGAAGAAGAAATATCAATTGAAGAAGAAATACACGAACAAGAAGTACAAACCGGACGATCGTCACCGCTCTCTGACGAAGAACTCGCTTATGATTTGTCTCAACGTATTGGCACACAAACCGACGAAGACGATTAAATTAAAAAAACTTGTATTCACAATATGTATCTTTTGTTTTCTTTAGTTTAATGTTATTGTAACTTTTAATGTTTATTTTTCGCAACGATTTAAGTGTTTAGTTTTAAGTTTGTTTTTAATGTAATTTTTAAAAAAACACCACTCAATAAAAATATATTTATAGTTGTTTTAATTAATCTACTTTACTATTGTTTTAATTAATCTACTTTACTAATTTTTAATTAATCTACTTTACTATTGTTTTAATTAATCTACTTTACTAATTTTTAATTAATCTACTTTACTAATTTTTAATTAAATTGTATAATCTAAATAGTATTAAAATTAAAAAAATCGGTTTTTCCAAACCGGTTCTAGGACCTGACCCGGTTTGGTTCGGACCCGGACCGGTTCCAACCGGGTTGGTTTTTCCCCTTTCAAAACCGGTTCCAACCCGACCCGGTTCTTGGTCAAAAACCGGTCTGCAACGCGTTGACTTGGAACCGGTCCGGTTCGGACCCGAACCGGTTCCAAGAAAAAAACCGGTTTGTGCACCTCTAACTATCACCATAAAATTGGTTTACTTATCTAAATATAAGTTCGGTTTCATGATATCATAAATCTTAAACGATCACTTTATGTTTAAACGCATACAAAATATAAATAATATCACCACCAAATATGTATCTCAATAGAAAGTTAATTTTGTCTTTAAAAGAAATTCTTATAACGAGGTGTTACTAAACAAGAATTAAGGGAAAATAACAAAATTCTCAAGTATATGGTTCTGGTATATGATTTGAGTAAACATGTAAGCATCACCTTATCCCTTACTCGTCAAATATTCATAAAGAAAATTCAGACTAATCTCATCATTAATCTTTTAATCTTATATCCAAATCACCCGTCCCAATATACTTCCTGAATATTTTAGATTTCGAGTATTTCCATCGGTTTCGGTTATTTCTCTCTCGTCCATATTAATCGCAAGCATAATGTTTTGAACACTAATGTTGTTAGAATACTCCAAGTCAACGAAAAAGAAGCTGCAATGTAGTGACGTACCAGGAAAATTATTTACTGGGGGTAAAAATGAAACGATTGCGCTCGTGATTTTCACATATATAATATTAAAAGAAAAATTACTGCAGGCGGCTGCCCCCGTCCTTTATACCTAAGTCCGCCACTAACCACATGTTTACCATTAACAACCAACTAAACTTTAATTACCATATATTAAGATGAAAACCACATCAATTCCTTCTCACGATATTAAAATATCGACACTACATACCCTAAACATAAATTTACCATCGGGCCCCACTCATAACATCAAGTTAAAACCATACAAACCAATCAGAAACCGCCACCTCACCTCTCGGACCCACAAACCACTAATAAACTTTCCGGTACCGCACCACCTCCGGCGACTTCTCCGACACCCTCCACACCTTCACCGATCTATCCAAACTACCACTGTACACCACCCACCTACCACCGTCGCCACCAGATCTCCGCCCCTCCGCCACCTCCGCCACCTCCGCCACCTCCGCCACCGCCACACACTTCACCGGACCCAAATGTCCGGCCAACACTGCCAACCACCGGTGATCACCGCCCTCCCTCCGCCACACACACACCGTCTTATCCGCCGACCCACTAACCACCACATCTCCGGCAACGGCGATGCACAACACCGCCATCTTATGCCCCTTGAGAACCCCACCATGTGACAACTCCTTCTCCCTCTTCCAAAAGTTCACAACGCCGTCCGACGAGCCGCCGTACACCACCGTGCCGCCACCCGACGCCGCCAACGCCGTCACCGCATGTTCTTGATCGAGTAGTGTCTGGAGGTACTTGTGGTTGATGTTCTTGCCTTGGTGTTCGCGCTTCCAGACCTTCACGGTCCCCTCCGCCGATCCGGTGAAGACCAGACCGGCGGAGGTGGACACGATGGAGTTGACGGCGTCGTTGTGCGCCGTCACTGACTCCAGGCATTTTGAGGTTGATATTTTCCACACCTTGAATGTTCGGTCCCATGATCCCGAGTATAGTAGACCTTGTTCCTCGTCGATGCTGAGGCAGGATATGGCGTCCCAGTGCTTGAGCCATAGCACGGTATGGTGGCGCTTCACCTTCATATTGTATATTGTTAATGTCAGCAACAAATATACAAAATATAATCTCATTTATAACAAAACTATTAAAAACGATCAAGAAATATATTAATAGCGTCTAACAAGATACTAATAGTGTTTGGGTTTTTTTTCTCCACATTTTATATTACCACGAATGCCTAACTTTTATGAAATAAATAAAAATTGTTTTGAATCTAGATGACATGTTGTTTCAAAAAACAGATCATCTAGATTCAAAACAATATGCATAAATTACGAATTGTTTTGAATCTAGGTGATCTGTTATTGTCAATAATGGATCACCTATATTCAAAACTAGCAACATCGGATCACCTTGATTCAAACAACTTCTAATTTATGTCTAGAAACCATGTATGTATGATAATATTATCTGCTTCAACAAAAAATTCTTCTAGGGTGTGATCGGTGTAAACTTTGTCTCTATCACAACGGATGAGAAGTTGTTATTACTAGTAAAGACTATTAATACTTAAATGTAATAGAATTACCAAATGTATATGTTTGTAACCAATACCTCAACGTAATTCTTCGAGTTCATCGAATTCTTCATGATGTCGAATAACGTTGGAAAAGTATCGATCCGCCTATGAATCTTCGGGTCCTTCGGGTTTGATCTCCAAACCCTAATTTTCCCGTCTTGATGTCCGGTGAAAATCTTGTCACCGGATATTATAACCGCCTTCACCAAACCACTATTAGACTTAAAAGTACTTAACAGCTTCATGTTCTTCCACACATGTATGTTCTTGCTGTCCGATCCCGTGTAGAGGAGGCCTCCGCTGGCGGCGAGCGAGTAAATGTGACCCTCCTCTCGAACAAGCGAGCCGATGAGACCAACATCAGGGCTGGTGGTTGAGCCTAGAGATGGTTGGTGCACACACGTCTGGTTCCATGGTGACATGGGTGAACCATCATCACTCGTATGACTCGAGTCGTAGCCGTGGTCGTAGTTAGTGACCGCGGTTGCCTGAAAATTAAGTTGATCGGCACGCGTCATATTGTTGTAAAGTTTATCTTCAAATTGTGTTAATTTGTTAGAATTATGGGATTATACATTCAATTCATAAGGATTTAAAATGTAGATAACTTGATCTTATAAAATGTTGGAGTTAAAAGATTGATAGATGAAACAGAAGAATTAATATTGGAGAATGTTGAAAAGAAGTTTGAAGAATATATTTATGTGTGAGGTTTAGTGAAATGTTATGGTGGTAGAGAAAGTGAGAGGTGATTGCAAGGGAAAATGTATAAATAGAGGAATGGGGTTAAGAGGATGATGACATGTGTGAAGGTGATGGGATGAAAAACATTATTGCTGCTTGAAGAATGATTTTTGGTGGGTTACTTTTTGTCTCACTTATTATGTAATAAAGAATTAGTTAAGTGGTTTGGAAAAATAATAGGTTTTGACTATAACTTTTAAGCAACAAGTTCAGGATATGTAGTTGTTAATGAGATCTGTAGTTGTTGTCTTGTTGACATGTAAAATGTTTGAGGTTTGATACTAACTTTCTTTTAAAACTTGTTTATTTATGTTAAATAGCTAGTGTATCCTTTTGGTCTTAACTAGTATTAAGCCCCCTGCATTGCAGCGGGGGCGTAAAACAATGTCAAGTGACATCAATGGCACACAATCACAAGTGACCACCAACACCGAAAAAACTCGTATTAAAAAGGAACAAAAAACGTAGAGAATAAAATCGAATGAAAAGTAAGCGTAAAAACGTTGAACCATGTAAACGAAATGTAAAACATATAAAACAATAAATAAGTCAATCAAGAACAAATGTGTTGCAACAGGGTCGTTAAACTTGAAAAAAAATAAGGGTAAAACTGTTGAATCACACACACGTGTTGGGAGATGGAAAAAACATATATCAGGTGTAAATTGCAAAAGAAATAAAAGTAATAGGTTAAAAAAAGTTAAAGTTTAAGAAAAAACAAATGTAAGTACAAACCACTAAACACATAATACAACCCACTAAACGTACCAAAATTGATATATTAATATTATATAAATTAATCATTTTTGTAAAGGAATTTATAATTAATAAACTATATATGAAAAGTGAGCGGGGGTCTTTTTGTAATTTCTTAAAGATTGGCGGTAAGTTTAAAAAACTCTAAAAGGTTCTTGAAAGTGAGGGGGGCCTTTTTGCAATTTCTTAAAATTTGGTGGTAACTTTCAAAACCTTTAAAAGTTTCTTGTGGACACCAACATACAAGAATTATGCATATATAATGTTAAAATGCGTTAACCATGCATCCCAGTCTGAACCCTCGTCTCGATCTCTATCTTCTTTTTCGAACTTATGCAACTTCTCTGGTGAAACTTTACGTTATATTTGTGAAACACAACACATTCCCAACCATCTCTAATCCATGCCCGCTTTTCCAACCTTTTTTTTTCATCTTTCAACCCTTTTGTATTATGGATGAATTTTTGTTGTTGGTGTTAAATTATCAGTAGAATTATTTATAATTGTTAGTCTATCTGTAGATTTAATTTTTCTTGCGGTGTAAAAAAATTTACTGGTTTCAATATATAGAATCATAAATGAAATAATATTTTCACCACCAATTTTTTTTTCTTCAAACGAACATACATTTATTATCTTTACTGTTTGAAATCAATAGTACTATAGTAGGATATTTATTAAAGTTTATCTAACACATTTTGATTTGAGATGTCACCAAACCTATATATTTATACATCTTGGTTATCTCTAACCAAACTCATAATTCTTTTTAACTATTATAAATGGATACTACTTTCTAAAAATAATATAACATAAACAAAATCGTTATTATATCTACACTAAGTTTTTGTACAAGCATGATTTTTAATGATACTTGAAGAATGAGTGGATGGAACGAAGAACAAAAATCTTCTCGGTTATATATTTTGGGCAAACCTAACCTAAAATAGAAGAACGATCTTGAAAAGTCAATATCCCCTCTCCGACAATATAGTGAGTCATCCGAAGGAAGTATACTCTAGAATTAAGAGGTAAAACATTTGTTGAAACATATTAGATACGGTTATCTTGTGTTTTTTCACATAGAAGTTACTGAGCGAGGTGGAGGTACAATCCATCTTAAGGATGATGCGTCACTTAGTCTTTACCATCCATCTTAAGGATGGTACAATACGGGCAAAAGCTTTAAAATTATGGAGAGCAACCTTTACAACACAGGCGTAAATATTTAATCTTTATAATACAGGCGAAAACTCTAATATAGACACAAAACTTTTGAATATGAGTGAAATTTGAGGGGATGGTAATTAGATAGAATTTTTTTAAAAACATAACAATTAAAGACATTATTTGAGAATTTTCTTAAGATAAAATTAGTACTAGATCAACTGATTTAGGAGGAGCCACCCTATAATTAAGATAAAATTACCTGGATAACCGGGCTTAAAAATTATTCGTTTAAAAAAAATAAAAATTAGTCAAATCGAAAACTTCAATAAAAGGGTGGAGAGCTCTGATTGGTTGAGAAACAATAGTACAAAACATAAACAAAAACAGAGATTCTCATAAAGCAAACCCGCTAACCGCACGTTGCACCAACTTTGGTCTTTTGACCCGTTAAAACCCGACACGTAATAAACCGTCCTATGATTAAATTGATTACGACCGCTTCATCGTCACCACGTGGCCGGTTCACCTGCTTTGCTTCAATACTTCAATCTTTTCAGTGGCCCCCACCAACAACATCTTCATCGATTCTTTTGGTACCCAACTACTCATGTTTTGCCACGTATATGCTACCCTTTTTTCTACTTATGATAGTGACAAAAAACACGAATGAGTACTAGATTAACTGTTTAGAATGAATCATCTTATGATTTTTTTTAGTGGAGGTCATGGTTTGAAGTCTTATTAAGTGCAAAATGCTTCAAGTGGGTCGAGGGTTTTACCGCAGTGGGCCTTTGCGTGGTGGGTTTCCCTTAGAATGGTGGGCGAGCCGGGTCACCAGCGCTGTCTGTGTTCGCGGGCGTGGGTGACCTTTTACCAATGGGTTTACCCGGGTGGCCGGGTTTCAAAATTATTCGTTGGCCGTTAAAAAAATGATATGATTAAAAACTAACTCATGAGTTATAAACTTATAATCAAGTGTATAATTCTATGTAGTCGATTGTTTGTATAGTATTTTTATGTACCAGATAAATTTAATACAAAAAGTAGCAAACGTAGTTGAGTTTTTTCTTTAAAATTATGTTGTTGACAAGCTATACTCTTTGTCAACTCCATGAACAAAATGTTTTAAAAATCCATGATCTTATATGAAATCTCCTAGGGTCTTGGACCAGTATGTTCAAAGATAGATCAATCTGATTTCGAGTTATTAATTACTCTGGTCTTCGCCTCTAAATCCAACTCCGTCAATTTTAGATTAATCTAGTTTAGGTTTGGGCTTGTCAGGTTTAGTTCTTAGCCAGCGCACACTCATAGTTCTTTCACTCATAAACGATTAAACTTTCTTTCACTTATAAACTCGAAGTTGGTACTGATGATCTCCATTACTTATCACCATGGGTGAAGCTGTGTATGGGCTTGGAGGGCCCCTCCCTTTTTTTTTTCTCGTCAGTAGTGTTAATTTTCGATCAGATTGTGTAAAATTTTTAATATATATATAAAGTCTCCCTCCCCCCTTTCTTAAAATAGTTTACTTCCGCCCCCGCTCTCCCTATGGTGTGGTTTAAACTCCACTACTGCTAATCACATCATACATACATTATAACATGCTCAAATATTTATAATATTCCCAAACATTTTAATTGTAGACTGTTTTCATGATATTGTAGCATATATTTAAATATATTTTGGCCTATAATTTAACCTAAATGTTTATCAATTTTAAAGTATGCAAGCATTTAGTCTAGCAAACAACAAAATATACTTGAGGTGCGTTATCAATTATTTGGTAGTTGTAGATTCGAGTAATCATTAGTTCAAACTCTTTTTTTTATGTTGTAATGTTTTATTATTACTTTTTGTACAATATTTTCAAACTAAACAAATTTTATCATTGAAAACGACACAAACATTTTAAAAATAATAAAAAATAGGATTAAAAAACAAAGTGAAAATACATATTAGCATTCTACAATATAACATTTACTAACAAGATCTACAATGATGTACAACACATAATGATTATGGTACAAGTTTTACAGCATAACATGTCTACAACACTTAAGTTGTCATACAATGGTTCAGTTTTCAAGTTTTTTCATACACCGGCCCTTCAATCAGTAGCGAAACTTGAACATTTTCATTAAAGGGACAGAAGCGAAATTAATTTTTTTAAGTAGGGCGAACTTGTTATATATAAAAACCCGACGATTCCGTTTGAAATTCGCTTTGGTGAAGTGGTATATGGGACGCATACAACCCTTGGCATTTGGGTTCGACCCAACACAGGCTCCTGTAGTCAAATGGCCGATTCATATTTGTTAAACTTTTTAACATCTTTCTATTTCTATATTTTCTTTTTCTATTCCTGTTTTTGTTTGCTATTTATATGACACATACTCTTTTATTTGTGTTTCTTCATAATCTTAATGATTATTCCTACAAATATTCTATTTCACTCTTACATGATACTAAAGTATGTTTGTAAAATAATTTGTAATCATTTGTTTTCAAACTAGCTTTCCCTTGTGTTTGTCAACGCTTATTTGCACAATAACATAACATTCCTTTTAAATTCCAAATATACTCATTTCATGTTTTTTTCTAATCTACGTTTTTATGTAAACTAGTTGGTTTTCCAACCGCGCTTCGCGACGGTTTTTGGATCAAGGCTCAGACATCTCATCATAGCCATATACATGTTAACATGGAAGCACAGAATGTCTCAGATGAACTCAACCTCATCATCATCGACGCACCAACATCCGCATGATAATAGAAGCAACAAAGACAGAGTATATCCATGGTCAACAATATAACATCAAAAAGACATAAAATAACTGTGAGCATGCAATAGTACCCATGCAAAGACTCAGAAGTGATGCTCGATTGCGGCTGCATACCATATATGGTTGCCAAGCCGTGGCAACAGGCAAAAATCTTAGTAAAAAATCATAGCCTTTAAAGAACCAAAAATTCGAAAGTCTCAGATGAACCATGGCTCATCATCATCGACAGACAGAAATAACAACACACATCATGTGAAACTGAATTAATAACAAAGTCTCAGATGACCTAATGCTCATCATCATCGATAGATCTGAAATAGCGGTCACTAGCCCCACCGCAAACACGAATGTGAGGTAGAAGGGCAGCCGGAGTAAGATGCACCGCCACATCCACACAATACCAATAGATCTAAAAACCCAAAAGGAGTTTTCATCATCGTAGACCAATTGCTCACCATAAATTAAGTGAATGGAACTAAAATCCGTGACAAACATCAGGTAAGCCACCATCACCGACGACGCCACCAGGTGGCAGCACCCCCGTAGGGTTTGCAATACAAAGGGCCATCACCGCCGTCATACCGACAACCCATCAAATGCTAAACGTAACATGCATCAGAAGCAATATCACCGTCGCCACCTAGGGTTTGCAATCAAAGGCTCGCAGCAGCAGCAAAATATAACCACATCAAAGAGAAAACAGACGACAACCTAGGTGGACACAGGAGGCAGTGGAGCAGCACCCCCAGCCACCCAACCCGTGACGAAGGGTTTCTCGAAAACCCTAGCCACCAGGAACCTTTAAGGCAGCGTAATAGCAACACACATCAATGAGCTCTACATAGAGTCGGTGGGAACCCAGGGCAGGGTTATAGCCGGAGAAGAGACACCGACCGCGATACCTCCACCATCTGGGCCGCGCCCTCGCACCTCACCGAAAACCCCTTTCTCTGGCAACAAATGAGAAAGCCTGGACAAATACCCTTTAAAGGGTGGATGAAGGGGCCAGACCACAAAATATGCAACAGTTTGTGGCCAATATGAAAACTCACAAAAGTCATTATTCATCAAATTGGTTTATTCATATATAGGGTAATGTTATACAAATCAACTTACTGTGGATCAACCAACCTTCTAAAAAATTTGAAACTCAAATATAAGTATATAACAACTTTGTATCAATACATGATCTTAGAATAAGACATTACAAAGATAAAATCATATTTGTTGTTGACTATCCATGTTATGTTGCATTTTTATTTATTATACAGGCCGAGTTATATTTAAAATTGTATTTTATTTAAGAGGCAACTTTATAAAATAGTAACCAACTTTCAAAAATGTTTCAATTAGGTAACTTAAATTTTAAAAGTGTTCCAATTAAGTCACTCAGTTTTTATATTTTATATAAATTAAAAGTTTTAATATGTTTTTTAGTATGTTATACTTTTTTCTATCTTTTGATGCTGATATGGAACGTTGACGTAAATTTTACGTACTTTTTTTATTTTTTTCATAATTAACATATTTTTTTTCATTTTTTAATATAATTCTATATATTGAAAATTCTGACCCCCACGTCTTCTCCACAGTTACTTTCTTAACATAACAAAATTTAATGATGACTCGATTTGATCATTTAGTGGTCTAATTTAAGAAAAATATGCATAAGTGACTAAATTAGAAGTTACTATTCTGTAACATTTTCCCTTTATTTAAAGGCATAAGATTTTGGGTTTTGACATGCCTCCTTCTAGTGTTTTAAAGGTGATGTCATTCTAATCATTGTGCTAAATACGTCATTTAATTGTATCAAATACTTTTATCATTTGTTATATGTATAAATCGTTGTATTTTACGTTTTAGATCAAATAAATAGGGAAGTGTGAATTGATGAAGGGAGCGGGGTTACATGCAAAATTGTTAAACATAACCGTTAAAAGGCATAATCGCATAACTACAACGGCTAGGATTTGATCCTGAGACGATTTGACGGTGGTGATCACTTAAGAAAATAGTTACAATGTTACATAGATTTTACTCTCCTAAGATTAATAATTAAAAGGAAAATTACTAATATGACCATTTGACCAATATTTTTTTATCAAAATTAACCGTTGGCTGGAACATTTTCAAATATAGTCATCGTATCGTCTCCTGACGATACAAATGCATGTGGGTATCACCCACGTGACATTTTAAAAAAAATCATTTTTATACCGAAGATACATCAGCGATACTGGTCCCACGTGGTATTGCCAGGATAATTTTTTAATATTTATTGTGGGGTATACGCCTGCGATACACCACTGACTCGTATCGCCCAAATTTTTTTATATAAATAAAATGCGAATTTTGAATTTCTTTAAAAATAACTCATTAACCAAATACCAATCTTTTAATATCATTAAAGAACTTATTTTATATAATGAAAACATGTCTATAAATACTATAAAATCCTTACCTCATTCACTCATATATCATTCAGGATCCAACACCATTATTTATTTTACACTCATATATCATGGAAACAACAATATCATTCTCAACCTGTTACTAAACCATCAAGTTGGATTATAAAAAAATGAAGGCATCTAAAAAATCAATCTGAATCTTTAAATATGCAGACGTCAAATAATTTTTCTTTTAAATTAATATACTTGTACTAACTTTTTTTTATACTTTTTATATACGTATACTAGGTTTTTGTATGTTTTTAATATTTTTAAAGATGGGCGATACACGAGGGATGGTGTATCGTGGCCGAAGATACAAAAATTTAATATTTTTTGACGATACATGAGAGATGGCATATCTCTTACTTGCAATATGCAGTCATTTTTCCTTTTTTTTAATTTGAGTTAATCTAAGTTTTGATCCCTAGATTTTGTAAATTGTCTCCATTCGAGTACCAATATTTAATTTGTCTTCATTATTGGCCTTAGTTTTGAAAACCGTTTTTATTTTCATCCTATTGACTTACGGTATTAATATTTTTCTGTTAAATGATTGTCAAATGACTAAAATACCCTTCATTTCAATATTAAAATAGAGATATTTATATTTATGTTAAATACACCTGCGACCCTTCTCCTTCCTCTTCAGTTCTACTCCCCTACAAACGCCATTATCACCTTTTCTACCACCAATGCCACACTATCACCACTGCAGCACCGACCATCGCAACATCGAACATCGACCATCGTAGTGGCTGTTTGGGATTGCTTTTTTTTATCTCCTTTTGACTTTTGGAGGGGTGAAAAGACCAAAATGCCCCTCCAAAAGTCACCAGAAGTTAAAATTTTTAACTTTTGGTGACTTTTGTAGGGGCATTTTGGTCTTTTCACCCCTCCAAAAGTCAAAAGGAGATAAAAAAAGCAATCCCAAACAGCCCCGTAGAACCGAACATCAATCACCGCAAACCCAACATCGACCCCCACAGCAACGGCAACCACAAAATCGAATCCCTCTAGCCCTCCACGCACACCTCTGCCCTAATTTTTCCACCACCTTTAATTTTCACACCATCACCATCGCAACACCGACCACCGAACCAAACAGGAAGGCTTAATCGTACTTGTGCACCTCTGCCCGAATCTGTACACCATCCCACCACCCCACAACCACTACCACTCTAAAACTTATCTCCATCATGCGAAGCCCTAATGATGATGATGTGGTTAATCTATTATATAGATGCGACTGTGGTTCTTTGAAGCGATGGTGATCTTTGTGGTGTTTTTCTTTAAGGTAGCGGTGGAAGTGGTTGTAGGAGAGTAGGGGCAAGAGATTAGGTTTTCAATGGTGATTATGGATTAGGTTTTAAGTGGTGGTTCTGGTTGTTGTGTTACGATTGCAATGCTGGTGATGGTGTGGCGATGGGGATTGAGGAGGAGAGTTGAAGGTGTGGTAGTGGTGGTAGTCAAGGTGGTTGCTGGAGGGTGGGGGAAAGGTGGTGTTTCTGCGGTGGGGGGTTTTGTAGAGAGAAATAGGAAAGTAAGGTGGTGAGATTTTTGTAGATTGTTTAAGCCCCTAGGGGTATTTTAGTCTTTTTAAAAGAAAATAATTGAAAAATGTTAAGCCGTTAGTCGAAATAGTAAAAATAGAAATGATTTTTAAAACTGAGGCCAATAATGAAGACAATTTAAATATTGGTACTCGAATGAAGACAATTTGCAAAACTTAAAGGGATCAAAACCGAGATTCACTTTTTAATTTTTGAGCGATACACTAGCGATACCACATTATCCTCAAAACCGGGAAGATGCGGATCAGTGTGAGAGTGCAAAGGCGGTGGGGCCAGACAACATACCGATTGAAGTGTGGAAGTGTCTGGGAGAAGAGGGACTGCAATGGTTAACAGAGTTATTTAATATTATCCTTAAGACCGGGAAGATGCCGGATCAGTGGAGGAGCAGTGTTATAGTCCCCATATATAAGAAAAAAGAAGATGTCCAGTGTTGCAAAAATTACAGGGGAATAAAACTCTTGAGCCATACGATGAAACTATGGGAAAGAGTTATAAACACGATAATCGGATGTGAAACTCACATAGCGATAAACCAATTTGGATTTATGTCAGGGCGCTCTACGACAGAAGCCATACACATCATAAGGAGGGTAATGGAGAAATATAGAGAAAAGAAAAGGAACCTTCATATGGTCTTCATTGACCTAGAAAAAACCTATGATAGTATACCGCGACAACTCATTTGGAAAACTCTAAGGGATAGAAGGGTACCAGAGAGGTATATCAAGATAATCAAGGATATGTATGAAGGGGTAAAAGCGTGTGTGCGAGCTCCAATCGGAGACATAGAGTTCTTTTAAGTGGAAGTGGGACTCCACCAAGGATCAGCATTGAGTCCATTTCTCTTCACAATAGTGTTGGATGAGATGACCAAGTCTATACAGGAGCCAGTCCCGTGGTGCATGCTATTTGCAGACGATATTGTGCTAATATCAGAATCTAAAAGGGCACTGAACGAGAGGTTAGAATAGTGGGGAGCGACACTAGATTGCAAAGGCTTAAGGATAAGTCGCTCTAAGATGGAATACATGCACTGAAACTTTAGTGGAGCGAATGAAGAGGACACCCAAATTACTATTCAGGGCCTGGTGGTCCCACAAACGTGTAGGTTCAAATATTTAGGCTCGTACGTCCAGGAAGACGGAGAGATACACAGTGATGTAGCCCATCGTGTTTAGGAAGGATGGTGCAAGTGGAAAGTAGAATCAGGGATCTTGTGTGATAAGAGGTTCTCAACACGACTAAAGGGAAAACTATATAGAATGGTAGTTCGTCCGGCTATGTTATACGAAACAGACTGCTAGGCTATGAAGAAATCGCACGAGAGACAAATAGAGGTCGCAAAAATGTGAATGCTAAGGTGGATGTGTGGACATACGAGGCTGGATCGGATAAGGAACGACGTCTTCCGACAGAGGCTACAGGTGGCTTGTATCACGGATAAAATACGAGAGGGAAGATTGAGATGGTTTGGCCACCTGAAGAGGAGACAGATGCCATCGCCTTGTAGAGCAGTAGAGCGCATCAGCTTAGATGGTAAGAGGAGTAGAGGAAGACCTAAGTTGACCTGGGATGAGATGATTAGCCGGGATATGGTAGAGTTCCACCTCTCCGAGCACATGGTCGAGGATAGGAGTGAGTGGAGGCGTATAATTAAAGTCAGGGACTACTAGTGGGCCTTGATGCGATAGCCCGCATGTGATGTCTAGGGTAACATTATTAGTCCAATGTAGGTAGAGCTTTAGTGCTAATTGTCCTATTAGCATTGTTAATATCATAGTAAAAATTTATCTGCCTATGCCTTGCCTAATATCGTAGTAAAATTTATCTGCTTCAAACTTGTCTCAATGACGTTGTGTGTGCTTTTATAACCTATGCTTAATTGCTTGTGTGAGGTACGTATTATTATTCTGATGGTTATGAGTAATGCTATTGCTTATGTGCTTATATTGCTTGTGTGATGTATGTGATGTATGCAATATAATCTCGTTATTTTTATTTATGGACATGCATATGCATATACAAAATTCTATTGTGATGTATGATTATGTGATATATCCACTATAATGTTGGTTGTTATCTTTGTCGAGCCGGGGGTCTCTTCGGAAACGGTTTCTCTGTCTCCCAAGATGGAGAAAAGACTGACCACCACCTATCCCTCCCAGACCATACTTTCAGTGGAACATACTAGCTATGTTTGTTTGTTTACACTAGCGATACCATATGCATTGATATCTGGAGCCATAAAACTAGCAATATCACATTCATTGATATCATTAACTAGAGATATTTAACACTTGTTATAATCTAATTCGTCAAATATTTGAATATTTTCAAAATCAATGACTATTATTATAAACTTGATGATCTAGTGGCTTATTTAGAAATTTTCCCTTATTAAAATGTTAATTTGTTTTCTATTTGGATAAAATTTTATTCTTCAACCCTATCGATACAACTAGAACTAGAAGAAGGGTTTTAGGGTTTTGGGTCTCCATCAAATTCGATGCTAAAACCCTTACTTCCACCATAGCTAACCCTTCACAAAACATCAATGAGCACAAAAATGACCCCCTTTGCAACAAGTTTTCACAATCTTCCATCAATCGGAGCTCCGAGCCAAAATCGACGCATCTTCTCCGTTCACAGTGTATTCTTTGTTCTCCAATTTTGAATTTTGGTTGATTTCCTTTCTGTAATTTCAATTCTGACTTATGGGAATTATGTTTGTAGATTTCCCCTTCATCTGCAGTGTGGAAAAAAGCTTCCTTTCGGATTCATACACCCTCAAATGGTATCGATTCTTCGTTCTAATTTTGACACACGAAATATGGGCGATATTGAGTTGTAATTTCGATTTTTATCCGGTTTAATGTCAAAATTGGTGTGAATTTGTTAAAATTCGAAGAACTGTAATGATTGCATAAACCTGCACAGAATAATTGATGTTAATTTCATAATTCATACAGAATCTGTATCAAGCTTTGATTATGGATAGTGCTCTATTTGGGTCCAAAGTTGATGTTTTTTCGTCACAAAGCAAAAGGATTCTGAGAAAGATGAAAACTGTGAAAATATCGAAATTTGAAAATTGATAGCCAAAGTGCAATGTGCTATCACTATATCTAATTTGAATTCTGTTTAGTGTTTTCTTTTGATGGGTTAAAGAGGAGGAAGACGAAAGAGTCTTCATTTCCGTGGTCGAGCAGAGGGCATATCGTTTGTGCTATATATGATTCCAATTCTAAGGATAACTCGAATTTCAAGGATCAAAAGGTTACTATTGTTGATGGGGTTGAACCATTTGGAGGTAAGTCGGGCTCTGTTTCGTTCGTTGGGTTGACTCACCAGTTGGTTGAAGAAGGAAAACTGGTGTCATCACCGTTTCAAGAAAGTCGGTCTTTGCTCTGGGTCGTTGCTCCAATAGCATTAATCTCATCAGTTTTAATCCCACAAATTTTCGGTATTTTAACCAGTGACCTTATTCAAGATTTGGTTCTCACAGGTATACATCATACTTTTCTAGTGTTTCCTGTTTTTGCTTCTAGCTTAGGGATTTTACAAAGAACAGATAGGTGAAAGAGTTTTAGATTCTCTTCATATTTGTCGTACGGTTATAAAGTTACCATCTTTGTTCTGTAAACTGTAAATATTAGTTTGCAAGAACATGCTATGCTTGAAAGTTGCAGTCTTTTTATGGATTTTTGCAAGAAAGATAGTTTATTTACAGTGAATAACTAATATTTTCATTCTAAATTTATCTTATTGGCAATGATTTTGTGCAGAGGTTGCATACATGGTTACTTCTGAGGTCATGTTCTACATAGGCTTAGCGACGTTTCTTCTTGTGACTGACCGAGTGCAAAGACCCTATCTGCAATACAGTGCAAAAAGATGGAGTTTAATAACCGGTCTTCGTGGATACTTAACATCTGCCTTTTTTGTAATGGGGTTCAAAGTTTTTGCACCACTCTTGGTGTCATTTGTTACCTGGCCATTATTAGGTTTAGCAGGCGTGGTTTCTGTCGCACCTTACTTAATGGGCTGTTTGGTTCAGTTTATATTTGAAAAGGTTCTTGAAAAACGCCAGTCGTCCTGTTGGCCTATCGTCCCTATTGTTTTTGAGGTTCGTAAGTCATGCAGTTTATTGATTTTGATTCGTTTCATGGTGGATTTCACTATTTTAGTAATCTTGAATGTTTTTGCAGGTTTATAGGTTGTATCAGTTAAGTAAAGCAATGCATTTTATGGAGAAGTTGATGTTTCAAATGAGGGGTCTGCCAAAGTCACCAGAACTTATGGAGAAGAGCGGCGCGCTGGCGGCCATGATTGTTACCTTTGAAGTTCTTGCTTTGGTATGCATATGGTCGTTTCTGACCTTTATACAAAGGCTTTTTCCTTCTAGGCCTGTTGCTGAGAATTATTGAGTTTATTTTTGTAGAGGATATTGTAAACTTTAGCTCAATATTTGATAAAGACAATTCAACTTAATACTCTTTTATGTACGTCACTCCCTTTCTCAACATATACCTATTCGTTTCTCTTTCTTTCACATTGGATCAATAGCGCGCGTTAAAGATGGTCTAAGCCTGTTTACAAACATTGGTAGCTTTTATAGAAATTGACTCGTAAACAAGAGTCATTAGTCAGCTAATTATCATATTATTTGTTTAACTAGAAATGGATTGTTAAGTTGTTTAAGAGCAGTGCCTTTGATTAATCCGGAGTTGTGTCTCGTTGACATGCCTAAACCACTCCGTAATCAATAACTTTGAGCTCGAGCTTATCTCGAAATACTACTAAAATAGTAACGATTCTTGTCCAAATAGATGAACAAACAATGGATTTGGAATAATAAAAATAAGAATTTAGAAGGGTCACCCTAAAACTTACCAATTGCACTTCATTTAACCCTTTAACTTTTTTTCCAGTTTTTTATTTGAATTATTATTTTATTTTTAATCTGTAACATTTA
>BJCO01362130.1:0-17123 GCA_018326465.1 Flaveria floridana
CAGTTCCACGCGAGAAGCAGGTCATACGCGAGTCGCAGACCACGCGAGAAAGGCTCCATGCGAAAGACTGCAGCCGCGCGAAAGCTTGATCCACGCGAAAAGCATTTCGTGCGAGAACACTGTTTTAGTATAAATAGCGTAGTTTCGTTTTGTAATTAAGCTTTTCATTCATTATCAATCTGTACTGTGCGAAATCGCACAAGACCTTTTATAGGTTTCTGTTTATCAATCAAATATCATCTTTTGTGATTCAATTCAATCTTCTACTACTCCAATCTTGTTTATATTCCGCGTTCACAAGATTGAGATCGTGTGTTGTTGATTTCTGGGAGATTTTCAAGGTTTTACAAGAAGCTATGAATCTCGGATGGCGTGTTTGGAGATTTCCATTGCATCACCGCCTCCACTTTCGTCGGGTCTACTATGATCCCTCGGGATTCACCACGTGACCCAGAAACTGAACTTCGTGCAACCAGTTAGCGCACTTGGAGAACTTGGCATATAATTTCTCTCTTCTAAGCATCTCTAACACCTTTTGAATGTGACCGACGTGCTCCTCTTCACTCTTCGTATAAATCATGATATCATCGATAAAAATAATCACTAATTTATCCAACATCAGCCGACACACCCGATTCATCAAATGGATAAAAGCAGCTGGCGTGTTAGTTAAATCAAAGGACATCACGAGAAATTCGTAGTGCCCGTAACGCGTACGAAAAACTGTCTTAGGAATGTCCTGCTCTTTCACCTTCAACTGCTTGTAACCAGATTGAAGATCTATCCTCGAGAACCAACTGGCTCCTTGGAGCTGATCAAACAAATCATCAATCCTTGGTAACGGGTACCAATTCTTCACCGTTAACTTGCACAACTCATAGTAGTCAATGCACATCCTCATACTACCATCCTTCTTCACAAATAGGACCGAAGCACAACATGGAGAGATACTCGGTCGAATAAACCCCTTGTCCAAAAGCTCTTGCAAATGAGTCACCAGTTCCATCATCTCGGACGGGGCTAGACGATACGGCGCCTTGGCAACAGGGTGGGCACCGGGTATCAGATCAATCTGGAACTCGATCTTACGGTCGGGGGGCACACCGGATAAATCCTCTGGGAACACGTTTGGGAAGTCACTCACAACCGATACGTCTGACAGTCATGGCACTTTTACATCCACATCCTTCATGTAGGCCAAGTAGGCACCACATCTACGCCTCATACACTTCTCTACCACCACCATCGAAATCACTTTTGGGACCATGCGAACCCTATCACCATAAATCGTCACCATACTTCCGTCATGCGCAACCAATCGAATCATCTTCCTATGTCACATAATGCTTGTCTCATAGGCTGCTAGCCAATCCATCCCTAGGACTACATCAATTCCTCCTATGGGCATCACAAACAACCTAGTAGAAAATGTATGGCCTTCCAACTCTACGTCATAATCCTCTATCATATCAGAATTCCTGGTAGACTTACCAATAGTAGTTTCTTCATCGAAGGGCTCATCAATCATCCTACTCCTAGCGGGTAACATATCATAGAAAGCAGCAGAAATGAAGCTCCTACTAGCACCAGAATCAAAAAGCACAGAGGCACAAGTTTGGTTCACTAGGAATCTACCTGACACAACATCAGGATCCACCCTAGCCTCCTCTGTGGTCATAATGAATACCCTAGCCTTAGCCCTCAACTTCTTGTAGTCTCTGCTCATATGCCCCGCCTCACCATAGTTAAGGCACCTTACCACGCGACAATCCCTTGCGATGTGGCCCTCCTTCCCACACTGAAAGCTGAGATTCAATCCCCACTTACACTTTCCTCCATGCTCTTTCCCACACTTTTTGCATGCCCTCTCTCCCCCTGTCAACATCCTTAATTCCTCAATCCTCATCGTTTTACCACCAACCACAAAACCACCACTGTTTTTGTCGTTTTCCATTCCCATTCCTATCATTCCCCTACTTCTTCCTCACGTCCACCACTGCCCTCACCTCTCGCTCGTCATATATCCTCCCTGCCAGGTTAACCACCGACCTAAGCCGGGCGGTGATCAGATGTTTGCGGATATCTGTCGGCAGACCCTGAATGTATCTCTTGATCCTTCATGACACGGGCATCGCCTGATCTGGCACCATCCGTGCCATCTCTTTGAACTTCATGGTATACCTGTTGCTGTGTCATGGTCCCTGCCTCCAACTGCAAGAACTCCCTATCGACCTCATCCAACTCCCTGTGAGGACAGAACTCCTCAATCACCAACTTCTTTAGTTCTGGTCACCTCATCCTACCAATGGCCCTACTACCCTCAGCTTAGACAATGTTGTCCCACCGGCATAAGGCCGAATCCGCAAACGACTGGGTACTGAACTTCACTTTTTGATCCTCTTGGCACTCGCTAATATCAAGTACCACCACCATCTCCCTCACCCATCAATGAGCAGCAGTAGCACTACTATTCCTGTCAAAACGTCAGGGGCTTAAACCTTTAAAATGCCCATAGTTACAGCCCCGTGTAGTTTCCTGCATAGCTTCTTCCTCCTTATCATTGTTGAGACATCTGTCTCAGCCTCCGGTTGCTCTGTTCCACCTCTCACATCATTCCCTCTCTCAGCGGCCTTGTTCCTTTCCTCCTCCTTCTTCTCATCCTCCCTCACAGCTCTAATAACTTCAGTCACCACAAATGGTAGAATCTTCAACATAACCTGGTGAACCTCCTCTACCACTGCCTCTTTCAATGAGGCCCTCAAGTTAGCACTCTCATCACCGCCTTCCTAGTGATGAATCTCAGGCTCTTCATGTGCCGTTTTGGCAGCTCTAGCCCTATTCCTCATCACACGTAGTCTAGCACCATATCCACCATGTACTCCACCTCATGAAGCCTTTGATGATCTACCACCAGCCATCTTTAATCGCTATAAGGTTTAAGCACCAACATGATCATTTAAGGTAGTAGCTCAGATTATGTCAAGTATAGTAAGTTCCTAATTACAGTGGCCAATTATGATTAATCACTAACTTTACTCTTCATTCCCTAAGTGTTTCCTCTCCTTATCACATCAGTATCCAAACCTACTAAGAACATATAATTCATATAACATGCGCACATTATTCCTTTTTCATTAACGTACATAAAACGTTTACATGCGGTCATGTAGCTACTAGGACTGGCATCCCATTCCCTTTTCATCCCATTCTCAATTTAAGTTTTAGGTTTTGAAAATATTTACCCAATCCTCTTAAACTTTATCTTTGATGCCAACTTGTAAAGACCCGTTCTCGAGACGCTTACAGTTGGATATTCATCTTATAAAACATTTAAATAAAACATCTGTAGCTGAATTTAAACTTTTCACTCCCTCAACACATCGCATCATTTCGTTTACATCCCATAAGTTTCATGAACACGATATGTTTTCTAAAAATATGGATGCTAGTCTTCAAACACTTCCTAGTAGCTTATGCATCCATGCATGCACCTCCTCAGCATCAATCTCTACCTGCCAACTATAATGCTTACAAAACTCAACGACGTTGAGTGAGTTCTAGTTTTATGAGTAAAATAATTTACTTCATCATATATACTTCATTTATGTTCATACGTTATCACACATCATACGTACATCTTGCTAATAAATTAATTATTATCTTTTCATCATCATTCATCATCGTTTGTCACCATTCATCATCGTACATTTTGTACATTCATTCATTAACATCATTCATCTTTATATAGATCCGGCCATATGCTATACCCCCACGTCATGCTATATCTGAAAAGCTGGTAATTTTTCGGGGCTTATAAATAAGCCCCCATGTCATGCTAAACTCAAAGCTGACACACTACTGGGGTAAGCGCCAAGGATCCTATCACATCTTGGTTAGTCACAAAGACTAGACCCCTATGCGCATACTCAAGGGTTAGCTAAATTGCACACAGTTGAGCAAACGACTACATTATTGAGTCGTGAACCTCCATCATTTGCTTGCAATACTTTCATTTGTATAGTATGTTCCACTTTCATCATCGTTATCTTTCACTTTCATTACATAATACTTTACTTATTCATATGTACGTATTATGTAAAGTTACATCACAAATTATATAGTTTTAGAAACTATTATGTCGTAGAAAGATAACACATCACAAACATCACAACAAATCATTCAAACAAATTACATACGTCAAGTTCATCTTCTCATGTGGAAACTTGACATTTCATGCGAGAACAATGCATCACTCAAAACCTGCAATTTTAAATACCAAACCATCTTGCATGAAAACATCACGTCACGCGAGAACCTCTTATCGCGCGACAACATCATTTCGTGCGAGAACTGTTCCTCTCATGCGAGAACCCTTCATTCAGGCAAAACCTGTAGATTTAAATTTTCTAAGGTACAACTTTAACTACTCGTGAAAACTACATGTTTCCAGCCCATTTCTCTAACTTTTCACGTCTAAGGCTGCCTACCATGTCTAACCATCATCTAACATACAACTTTAACTACCATGCATTATATAAGTTAATATTCATTACTTAGTACATAAAACGAGTTAGTACACGAGTTACATACCTCAACACTTCGTTTCTTCACTTTCTCTCTCTAAACAATAGTTTTCTCTCTCTAATAGCAGCACTTTTTGCATAAGTGAGTGCCAGACATGGGTGTTCGCAACTATTTATACCCCAGCTCAACTTTCTGTAGATTTCTCGTGCAGAAACATCCTTTCGCGCGAGAACTCCCTTTTCATGCGAGATCACCATTTCGCACGAAAACTTCTTCTTCCTCTCTTTTCTCCAAAATTTCCGCGTTACAAGATGATGGGCATTTTATTGGATACTCTTCCCAAGCTAAGGCTTATAGAGTATACAATCTTATAACTAAAGTAGTTGAAGAATTAGCTAATGTGATCTTCAATGAGCACACTCCTTGTGTGAAAGGTTCTAGTCCTAATTGGCTATTTGATCTTTATTTAGTTACCATCTGTTTTAACAAGTCTTGTGATGATGTTTCAGGATCTATAGGTAATACATCAATACAAGATCCTGACCCAAGATTTGAGCTGAGAATACCAAGCAAGAATACTACTTCAGCTCCAGTTGTAACTAACCCTACAAGTGAAGTTCCTATCAGCACAACAATGATAAATCAATCTGATACATCTTAAGTGCCTAAAAATTCCAGCTTAGAGGCATAAAACACAAATGAAGGAACTTCAAATGTAGGAGGACATGGTAGTGGTGATAGTGATCAAGAATTATTTATGCTGACAACCATTCCATTAAAGACAATGTCAATGATGTCACACACTCATTGGATCAAGCTTCTCTTGATAAGTGTGCAAATGTTGTGGGAAACACTTTATTACCAGATCTAAACTTCTCAAATTTAGATCTGTCTAATCAACGTATTATGATCCCTCAACTCAGGATCCATAAGTCACGCCCCACCACAAACATCATTATAGAAGATGACAAGGGGGTGAGAACAAGTGGACAAACCTGTGACAAAAAATGTTTGCCTATACTCTTGTTTATTGTCCCATATAGAGCCAAAGAAAGTTGATGAGGATTTAAAGGATGGAATTTAGGTTGAAGCAATGAAAGAGGAGATGCTTTAATTCAAAAGGTAAAAGGTTTGGAGCCTATTTCCTCTTCCTCAAGGGAAGACTATCATAGGAACCAAATGGGTGTTTAGGAATAAGAAAGATGATAGAGGACTTGTCCTCAAGAACAAGGCAAGACTGATTGTTCAAGGTTACACACAAGAAGAAGGAATTGATTACACTGATGTCTTTGGTCATGTAGCAAGACTTGAAGCTTTTAGGATATTCCTCGTGTTTGTTGCATCCAAGGACTTCAAGGTCTACCAACTTGATGTCAAGTGTCCATTTTTATATAGTGTGATTGATGAAGAGGAGTATGTCAAACATCCACCTGGGTTTGCAGACACAGACCATCCTGATTATGTTTAGAAGCTTGATAAAACTCTTTATGGACTTGACCAAACTCCAAGGAAGTGGTATGAGACGTTATCTCGGTATCTCTGTCATCATGGCTACAAGAGGGGTGCTATAGATGGAACTCTCTTCATCTAAGGAACAGGGAATGACTTCATGTTGGTTTAAGTATATATAGATGACATTATCTTTGGATCAACTAATCAAAAGCTCTTAAAAGACTTTAAGAAGCTGATGAAGAATAGATTTAAAATAACTGCCATAGGGGAACTCAATTACTTTCTAGGATTTCAAGTGAAGCAAGTTGACAATGGCATCTTCATAAGTCAGTCAAAGTATGTACATGACATACTTACAAGATTCAACATGACTAGATGTAAGGTTACAAAGACACCCATAGCTAGAAACCACTCCCTTGGACCTGATCTTGAGGGGAGTGTGTAGATGAACATCTTTATAGGGCTATGATTGGGTCTCTCATGTATCTTGCAGCCAGCAGGCCTGGTATCACTTTTGCTAGATGCACATGTGCAAGATATCAAGCTAAACCCAAGATGTCGCACTTGGTTGTTGTCAAAAGAATTCTTAGATATCTCAAAGGTGCCCCTAACCTAGGCCTTTTGTATCCAAAGAATTCTGACTTTAATCTGTATGTCTTATGGCAATGCAAGAAACAATCCTACGTATCTGCATCAACTGCTGAAGCTAAATACATTACTGCTGTAAGCTGTTGTGCTCAAGTACTTTGGATTCAGAATCAGGTATTGGACTATGGATACAACTTCAAAGAGACTCCCATCCACATAGACAAAAACAGTGCTATCTCTATCAAAGAGAATCCTGTGCAACACTCAAGGACAAAGCACATAAACATTAGGTATCATCAAATTAGATATAATCATGAAAAAGGATTGATAAAACTAATCGAGTTTAACACAAATGAACAATATGTTGATATGTTCACAGAGGCTTTTGATGAACAGAGATTTAAATATATTATTTCATCTATTAGGATGATTAATCTTGAATAGATTTTCCTAAAACTTAATCTATATTATTTCTATAAGGAAGTGTGTGTCTTAAGATGTCTATTCTATCACCTACATAAGCCTAGTTTATCTTGGGAGAAAATCTTTTTCAAATGATATACCTTAGCATTTTGAAAAATTACCAAGGGTATTTTCTTTTGGAAGACATTAACATTCCCTTTGGAAGAATTTTAAGTCTTCAAATTAAATAACTACTCAAAAGAAATTTACCTTCAGAAGAAATGCTTAAATTTCTTCTGAAGCTAAAATATGCTTCTCATTACTTATATTTATTTGAAGAACAAATTTATTCCAAATGCAATGATGTCTTAGAAGATTTATTCCCCTTAAGAATAAAACTTTCAAGTTTAAATATCTTCCAAAACCAAATACTCTTCGGAAGAGAAAATACTTCAAGTAATTTTTCTTCCGAAGCCATTTTTCACTAAGCTTAGGAATATCTTCCGAAGTCAAAACTAGGGTTCGGGAGTTTTTCACAAAAGTTCCGAAGACAAATTACCTTCGGAAGAGTTTCAACTTCCAAGAAAACTACCTTTTTGGGTACTTCCTCTGAAGTGGGACCGACATTCGGACTTCAAATTTTATCTTTTTCATTAACTTTGTCTCAAGTCCATTTTATATAAATTTACCTAATGGTTGGGGCCTCTTTCATTATCTTCTTCATATGTAAATTTTCAAGACCTAAATTCCCACTCACCGCCTTTGTTCTAACCTTCCTTCACCTCAAAGCTACCCCGAATGGCCAACCTTTACCATAGAAACCAACCAAATTTGTCCATGCAGCATCACAGGCAACACAATCAGGTTGCTCCATTAGCCTCTAAAAAAGATCCAAGTTTCTCAGAGGTTTGTCACTTTCTTTCTCAATCTCACTACTTCACCTCCCTCACCATTGATCCTCTACTCTATGAGGATCAACTTTTGGAATTTTGGAGGACCTACCAAGAGGTTACCATGGATGGGGAGAAGGCACTGTCTGCCATAGTGCAGGGGAGGAAAATCTTCATCACTCTAGCTTCCATCAACTCTCATCTATAGCTGGATGATGTAGAAGGTGAATTGTCCTTTTAAAATCTGTCATAAACCACTTTTTTGAACAAACGGGCTATGAATGTGACTTCTCAGTCAGAACCTTCAAGAAAGAAAAGGTTTCTCCTCAATGGAAGTACCTCCTCCATGTCATTATTCACAGCTTGTCTAACAAGCATGGAGGTTGGGACCAAATTCCAGAAGCCCTCTCTTTCATAGTCAGTAGGATAATTCATATGGTCAAGTTCAGGTATTCACAATTTGTGTATAATAATTTTCTTGCAAACTTGGACTCCTTAGAATATTATATGTTCCCTAGATATATCCAACATATTCTCAACTATGAGCTGGGCTCACTGTTGAGGGGAACCAGTAATGTTCTAAAATTAGGACGATAAAGCCCGACATCTTCAAGACAATGAGAAATCTAACTGTTGGCTTCTCAGGGGTAGAAACAGCCCTAGTCCTAAAAATGTTTGAGATCATTGCTCAAAGTGACAACCTAGCAGCACCAGCTAGTGTTGAACCCACAACTTCTACTTTAAGACAACCCACATAGCCACAAATAACCATCACCTACCAAAGAAAACCAAACAAAAGCCTACACAAGTTGTTCAACTTGTGCAGGCCACCATATCACCACCCATACAAGAGGAACTGGACACTGGAGCTGCCACTTCTCTTGAGGACCAAACCACTCCCATCTCACAAATGATCAGTCAAAGGTTCCTCATACTCAGACTAAAGAGCTCATCACCCAAGAAAACTTAAGCCTTCACTCAGAGTCTTAATACTCTAGTGCACAACCTTTAGGGGAAAGTTACCATCCCTAGCCTCTAGATCTAACCAACCAATTCCCATCCTTCAATTCTATGATGATGAGGATATGGACCTCAGTGAGTATAATGAATCTCTCTTCTCTTTTCCTACTCAAAGAGAGTTGAGTACTCCTGTGTCACCCATATCTAGCCCATATCATCCACCCCTGAGGTGGATCTTCTTGAACCTGTTCAGGAGATCCATATGGAAGAGGCTCTCACTTCTACATTTGATTACATCATTAAGACCTCAACTATGGCAACCCAGCCCATTGACACTTCAACTGAAGTTGTCAATAAGCAAGGGAAAACAAGCAGCTAAGAACAACAAGCTGGTGATAAGGAAAAAGACTTAGGTTCAATTCTCTTATCCCCTAGTGATTCTTTTACTAAATATGAGTGGAATCTCAGACTAAAGGTGAAAAAAGTGACCAAAACATGCACCTATTTAGTCTACAAGGTCAGTCACTTAGAATCTCAAGTGACTACCTTGCAAAGAAGGGTCAATAATCAACAACTTGAGAAATCTGATCTCAAGGAACAACTAGCTATGAGACCCTTCAGGAGGACTCACCCAAGAACACAAGAACCTGAGGATGTGATAGACTTCACTTTTAGCGCACATATGTAAGTGGGTGATGCTACCAAAATGGGGGAGGAAGTTGTCATAATTTTAGAACCTGGGAGTCCTTCTCAGGGTATGGACATTGAGTAATCACCAACCTCACTTGCAATTATCCACACTTAACAACCTCCTCTAGTTCACACTGATATGGACTCTCCTGTACAAAGTTTGTTTGAGGAGGTAATACTAAGGACAATATCAACCCCACCATATGGAGCTTTAAATGAAATTCACGGGTGGAGGTATGATGCTGATAGAAGAGCCCTAGTAATGCATGATTTTAAGGACAACAAGAAGTCTTCAACTTTCAAACCTTGAACTTCTATGACAATCTTTCTCTAAACAATATGCAACTAGCCAACCCAACTCAACATAGGCAGGCTGACATATTTGCTGAGAGAATTCAAGACAAGATTGTTGAAGAGTTATGTATAGAAGAAGGCAACTGCAAACAGGCAATGTCATTGGTCAAATGGATGTTGAGGTAGAACCCAAGATTAGCTTCGAAGGGGAACCTTGAATGAAGGCCCAGTGACAAAACCTTTGAGCATTGTCACAGAAACAACTACTTTAATATCTTTTACCCTCCCTGAGGTACCAATTAGTGAAGGTGCTTCATAACCTCTCCCTGTCCAGAGCTTGACTACTAAACCAAGCAATGAAGGCCAAAGCTCTCTCCACCCTGAGTCACCAAGACCTGTGAGTGATGAAGGGAAGAGGAAATTGACCTCTAAGGAGATTGAAAAATAGGAAAGAGAGAGGAAGAGAAGCAATGGGAAAGAGTTTAACTAGTTCCTTAGGCTTCATGGAAGCTGCAATCAGGACAACCCCCAGGCCAAACACTCAAGATGAGGGCTGCCAAATTGAACTACATGGGAACCACGAACAACAACAATGATGAACTCATCTCTTTTCCCTTAGAAGAGCTAAATGAACTTATAGACTTACAACTGATAAAGGAGAAGAAGGAGGCAGAGGATGTAGAATTGCTCCTCAAGGTTAAAGAAGAAAGAAGGCAAAAAGGTTGTACAAACATGCTCCTACTCTCTCCCCAGTTCATGAAAGCCCTGAGAGAGAGGCTGTGGCAACTAAACAACCTCAGGTAGATAAGGAGGCTGACAAACAAAACATGATCAACTACCTGACTGCCACAAGCCTCTATCAGGCATCTGCACTTCTTCCCCTCTTATATGAATACATTGAATTTGAGTATCTTAAGTAGCTGGAACAATAGTTCATCAATGAACAAAAGGCTATGAAGAGAATGATAAGGGAAGAAGCTGTAAAGTCAAGAGCCATCATACAAAAGAATCAAAAGAAGTCTGCTGACAGACAGAGGATGAAGAGCTTCTTGAAGCTGTATGGATTCTCCAGAAGGAGGCTTTGTCCAATGTCTCTGTCCACTATGGATGAGCACATTAGAGTGATTAAGCATAATATTAAAAAGGGAGAGCTTGTGGACTTGCATTCTCCACCAAGCCCAACTCCTCCTGAGGTAGAGGTTAAGGTTGAACCAACATAGACAACACAACCTGGACCTTCAGCTATATCTCAGCCAACCTTATCTTTTATTCCATAGCAGGGTTCTACTCCTTCTGCTTCTAAACCTGTAAGGGAGAAGGACCCAACTGAAAGAGGCATAACAGAACAACCTGGTACTCAAGAACAGTCCTCTCAGTTAAGCACTCCAAAGTGGAAGAAAAGGATGGATGTAAAGAGAGTATATAAGAAGAAAAATTCATCCACTTCCAGACCTCAGGTGAGTCATAGCGTCCTGAGGAAGTGCAACAAGAGGCCGCTCAACCAAATCCTACTCAAGCATATCGTCTTGCAGCTAGAAGACCCACCTTGTCTTGAACCTTTACTATTAATCTAGACAGATGGTATATGATCAGAGATCAAGGTGGTCAATATGTCTACTTCTAGCAAGACATGCTTGATTTATCTCTGCATGATCTCCATGACATGAGAAGGTAGTATGCGAGTTTGAAGGATCCTGACCAAATGATGAAGAAGGGAATGGTCTTGATCCTAATAAGGACTGTCAACTAATGAAGAACCTTCTTTGTTTTGGTAGCATCAGCCTAGGGGGTGTTTGTAAGGTTTAATATAAAGGCTGATGCAACTAAAGCAACCAAAGGCTTCTGGCATGCATGCACTTAGTAAAAGGTAGAAGTTGCCTCGGATGTACTTTGCATAAAGCTGACTCAGTTTTTGTTGCAACACTAAAGACTCACCAACTTGAATGAGTTGGTGAAAAGGTCCATGCTTTTCAAACTGTACATTGAGGGCTTAAGTCTGTAACTTTCTACTTTATGTACTTTTATCCTTTTTGTAATATATTAGGATGTGAGCTATGACATGTTATTTGTTGTCTTTTAATTTTTGAACTGGCTTTCCAAGTATAGCCATTTGTAGCATGTAGTATAAAGTATCTCAGGGTCTTGTATTCTATTTAACTTATATATTGTAACTCTTGTAAAAGAACTTGAGATTAATATACAACATTACTGAAACACATATATATTGTTCTTGAGTTCTGTCTCGTTGTTACTTGTGTCCTTTGCATCTTGTTCTTAAATCTGGTTCCCTATTTGAACTATTAGGTGTTCCAACATTTTCCTCATTGTGAGACTGATTGCATAGACCATCCTTTAACCGGTCCTACTGTTAATCATGCTAATTGATTGTACTAAGAATTCATACCAACTAGGATCAAATGCCTTACTGAATAAATCAGCTAATTGATTGTCTGTGTGGACCTGTATCAAATTGATTAACCCTTTTTCAGCACAGTCTCTCACAAAGTGATATCTAATTTCAATGTGTTTGGTTTTTGAGTGCTGAACTGGGCTATTTCTTATGAACATTGCTGTTGTGTTGTCAATGTGAATTGGTGTGTGCAAGAAGTTAAAACCATAATCAAGCATCTGCTTTTGAATCTAGAGAACTTAGGAGCAACAAGCTGATGCTGATATGTACTCAGCTTCTGCTGTTGAAACAGTCACGTTTGGCTGCTTCTTCAACTACCAGGAGACCAGTCTGGGACCAAGAAATTGACAACCGCTAGAAGTTGACTTCCAATTGAAGTTGTATCCCCCATAGTCACTGTCTATATATGTATAGCGATTGAAGTCTCCTTTCTTTGGATACCATAGTCCAAGTGAAGGCTTGCCCTTAAGATATCTAAATATCCTCTTGAGTGCATTCACATGAGATTCCTTAGGATCTGCTTGATATCTAGCATAAACATATACACCTAACATCATGTCAGGTCTGCTAGCTATTAGATACATGAGCGATCCAATCATAGATCGATAATGATTCTGATCCACTGATTTTCCTTCTGAATCTAGACCTATCATCTTTTTTGAATCAACAGGAATTCTGATGGACTGACAATCTACAAAATGAAATTTCTTCAACATGGTTTCCATATATTTTGATTGATTGATAAAGATTCCATCTACTGTTTATTGTACTTAAAACCCTAAGAAGAATGTAAGTTCCCTTATTGCACTCATTTGGAACTTAGAATGCATAAGGTCTTTGAAATCCTTGTAAAGTTACTTCTTTATTGAGCAAAAAATGATATTATCCACATAAATCTGGACTAGCAACATTTCATTTCCTTTTCTTCTTTTGAAAAGAGTGTGATCAATCTTTCCTCTCATGTACCCTTGTGTAAGAAGAAAAGATGATAGTCTCATACCACTTTCATGGGCTTGATGTAGATCATACAAAGCTTTATCAAGCGTGTATACCCTATAAGGGAAGTCTGGGTCTTCAAAGCCTGGAGGTTGACTCACATAGACTTCTTCAGAAAGTTTTCCATAGACAAAAGCACACTTTACATCCATTTGATACACAATGAATTTCATAGATGTTGAGTACATAAGGAAAAGTCTAATGGCTTATAATCTAGTTATAGGAGAAAAGCTTCATCATACTCTATTCCTTCTTCTTGAGTGTATCCCTGTGCCACTAATCTTGCTTTGTTTCTGATGACTATACCCCTATCATCAGTCTTGTTTCTGTATAGCCATCTGGTATCGATAGGGTATTGTCCTTCAGGAAGGTCTACCAGCTGCCATACTTCTTTCTTGAGCTAGAGCAACTCTTCCTACGTTGCCTCGATCCAGCTATTGGCTTAAAAACCCTCTTTTATATTCTTGGGTACTGTTTGACATAGAAAACAAGAAAACAAGAAAACAAGAAAACAAACAAATGTTTGAAATACTTAACTTGCTTCTAGTCACCCGCTCATCTAGTTCACCAATGATGCTTAAAATTGGATGATCCTTATGTATCCTGGTGGTTGGAATTAAGTCACCAGCAACTGATACATTAAGGTTGGAGACATTCAGATCATCATGGTAAGAGGCATGTTCAGGTTGTGATGTGGGAGATTGATGAATGTAATCAAATGCTTCACCAGTTTCTGCTTCAGCGCCTGCTTCACTATGAAGACTATCATCATTTGTGTTTCTCTATGTTTCTACTAGCACTGTTGCTAGTTTAGAATTTCTAGCTTCATTAGATGGTTCATCTGAAGGAGTAGGAAATGAACTAGGACCAGTCTCAATTGAAACACCCTTATTTTATTGTTGTTGTCTGACAAGATCAACTTGCAAACAAATCATCTTTTCTTGCAAACAAACAAATCTTCATCAATTTAATTAGTAGATGTAGAAGAGATCATTGGAAAATCATCTCTTCTTTCTACTATTCTGGAAGTTCCAGCTGACTGTTGCATACCTTCATTTGACAAGTGAAACTAATCAAAACATCTAGTAAATGAGTCCATATTAAATAACCCGTCGGGATCGTTAATTGACTTAGGAAAGAAGTGTTAATTGAATTGAACATTAGTTGACTCATCAATAATGTTCAATCTAGGATTGAACACTCTGAAAGCCTTTGAAACAGAGGAATAACATCAGACTTTAGAGCAAACTTTCCTAAATGATCTCTGGTGTTTAGTATTGAGACAGGATACCAAATGACTTGAAAAGTCCAATTAGTGGTTTTCTATGAAAAAGAAGTTCATAAGGTTTTTTGTTGCTTTCTTTGATTATCAAAGTTCGATTTTATACAAAGCAAGATGTGTTGACTGCTTCTACCTGAAAGGTAATTGGTAGTTTAGCATCTGCTAGCATTGTTCTTACTTCTTCAATTAGTACTCTATTTCTCCTTTAAGCTACCCTATTTTTTTGAGGAGTTCTAGCTTCACTAAATTGATGAGGAATGCCTTCGGTTGCATAAAATGAACTTAGATCTTAATTTTTAAATTCTATTCCATTATCACTTCTGATTGATTTTACTTTATGATCAAGTTGATTTTCAATTTTAGTGATAAAGTCTTTTATTATTCTTGATGCTTCATTTTTATGAAGTAAAAAGAAGACCCATGTAAATCGTTAATACTCAACAATGATCACCAAACAATATTGTTTCTTTCTAATGCTCATAACATGTGTTGGTCCAAAAAGATCCATGTGAATTAGCTTCAATAGAGTTTGTTTGTATTCATAAACTTTTGTTTTATGAGAAGATTTGTGTTGTTTTCCTTTGAGATAAGCAGAACAGTGGTCAATAAACTGGATTCTTTTTTAGGGAAACCCATTACATGGTTTCCTTTAACCAATCTATTCATGTTTTTGAAATTTGTGTGTCCCAAACATCTATGCCAAAGTTGTGACTCATCAAATGATGTTTTAGACACAAGACATGTTTCTTCTTTAGAATGTGCAGAATTAAGGTTAAGACATATGTGTTATTCTGCCTCCGAGTCTTCAAGACAACCTATTCTTCAGGAATCTGAAATCTTGGTTTTTGAATGTAGCAATGAGTGTTAGTGAAGTGAGTGGAATATTTCTTGTCATAGATCTGGGACATGATAAGAAGATTGAAATTCAGCTGCTCAGTAATTCATTCGTCACAGATCCTTCACCAGGAATTCTACCACCTAGTGAATCTCCAACAAATGCTATAGTAGTTCCTTGAATATGCTTGAAGTCATGAAGGAGGGACATGTCTCCTGTCATGTGTCGGGAGCATCCACTGTCCACATACCATAAGCTGTTAGACCTGTATGGACGACCCTATAAGCAATTGGGCATGTTTTTGAGTTTGAGAAATCACTTTTTTTTAGATCTTGGATAAGAAATGAGTGATTATTTCATAATTTTAGTTAGATTTTGCTTTCCACTCTTTGACTGCCATTAATCATAGAAGTCATCATCAAAATTTGAAATCCTTGATTATTTATTATGTGGTGGACTTCTAGTTTTGGCCTTTACAGTTGAAATTGGTGAAATGGGCTTGTTTTGTGGAATTCTCAAGCCTTTTTTATTGAATAAGCAATTAGATATATTGTGATTTGTCATATCACATATAGAATAATACTTGTTAAAATAACATTTTTTAGTTGAATGATTGTTCATGTCATAGATTGAGCAGTATTGATTGAAATACAACTCATCTGGGTTGTGATTAGACAGGTCACAAATGTCACAGTACATCTGTTTGATCTTTGTTTTGGATGATGAAGCTTCATTGTGTTTGACTAATTTTAATTTTGACTCTAGTTTTGATTTTGATGAAGAAGCAAGTTCATCCTTTTTTATCTCAGTAGATTGTTTCAGAATTCTACTTTGCTGTTTGTTTTAAGGATTCATTTGATTCTTTTGAGTCTTTCTCACCTCTCTATCAAATTTGTCAACATCCTTTTTATTGAAAATGTCAAAACCGATTCCTTGTTTTGACTTTGGTGGTGAGCTCACTTCCATTTTCACTGTTGGTGTTTGAATCTTGGGTGATTTCACTCTAAATGATGGAGATGCTATTGCTTTTGTTAGACTCGGTCTGCCCAAGACACATATTAAATTGATGTGGCTAGTACGTTATGATCCAGGTCGGGTCATACCCAATAACAAGCTAGACAAACACCTCCAATATTTATTTTATGATATGATCAAACGAATAAATATTAACACTTAGAGTATTTAGAAATTGGGTTTTTAAATAGTTGCACTTGTAAAGTGTATGAATTATATGGATAATTTATATAAATATAGAGAGTGTTTTACATTGTTATTTAATGGTTGATGTACATTGGCTTATAATATGATGCATGTTATATATATATAGATATATATATATATATATATATATATATATATATGTATATATATATACATATATATATATATACATATATATATATATGTATATATGTATTAATATATGTATATATGTATATATATAATATATATATATATATACATATGTATATATACATATATATATGTGTATGTATATATATATGTATATATGTATATATATATGTATATATGTGTATATATATATCTATACTATCTTAATAAGCAAATGAGAAGGGCAAGGATGTCTTTTCACACAAATCTCTTAAATTTAAGAGTTGTACAATCATTTAAGCACAACTTACAAGTATTAAAGCCAGTAGATTGGGTTCTGGATGTTTTCAAAATTCAAATACACCCCAATCTCAAAATTCAAGTACCGACGGTGCTTCTAGCGTAAATCCACCTCTACCGCTTGATAGCCTCATCGAAACCCTAACCTCACCACTCATCCACCGCTTG
>BJCO01362131.1:0-19727 GCA_018326465.1 Flaveria floridana
ACAAGATGGATTTGCAGGAAACATCTCCCTTAGGAGAAGTTTCTTGCTTTCTATCTAAAGCAAATAGTGACGAGTCTTTCTTGTGGCATAAAAGAATATGCCATGTAAACTTTATGAACATAAATAAGTTAATTAAGAATGATTTAGTAACTGGAATATAAAAGAAAGAGTTTAAAAGTAATGATAATTGTGTTGCATGCCTGAAAGGGAAGCAACATAAGGTGTCTCATAAACCAATGGAAAAGAATTTTATCAGTACTACCCTACACTTATTACACACAGATCTCTTTGGAAAAACTAGCGTAATGAGTCTAGGAAGGATCTCACACTGTTTGGTGATCACAGATAACTTCATAAGATTCACCTCGGTCTTCTTTCATAGAACTAAGGATGGGACTCTTCAGATCTTTAAGAACTTCATTATGAAAATTAAGAATCAATGTGTTCACAAGGTCAAGGCCTTAAGATGTGATCAAGGAACTTAATTCAAGAACCAAGTCCTTGACACATTTTATGATGAAATAGGTATTATAATATAATACAGTGCTCTTAGGACTCCTCAGTAAAATATTCTTACTGAGAGGAGAAAAATGACACTTATTGAAGCTGTAAAAACCATGTTGTCTGACTCTAAACTGCCCATCACCTTATGGGAAGAGACAATCAACACTGCCTGCTATGTGTAAAATAGAGTGTTAGTAGTTAAAACTCAAAGTAAGACTCCTTATGAATTATGACACAAAAGCAGATCTTTCATTGGTTTCCTCAAATCATTTGGATGTCCTTGCACCATCTTGAATACTAAATATCAAGTAGCCAAATTTGTTGAGAAATAAGATAATGGACACTTTATCGGATACACTTCTCAAGCTAAGGCTTATAGAGTATACAATCTTAGAACTAGAGTTGTTAAAGAATCAGCCAATGGGATCTTCAATAAGCACACTCCCAGTATGAAAGGTTCTTGTCCTGATTAACTATTTGATCTTGATTTAGTTACCAACTGTTTTAACAAGTCTTGTGAAGGTATTTTAGAATCTATAGATAACTTATCAATAGGAGATCCTGACCCAAGATTTGAGCTGAGAAGACCAAGCAAGAATACTACTTCAGCTACAGGGGTAACTAACCCTGCAGATGGAGTTTCTATCAGCACAACCATGACAAATTCTAATGATACATATGAGGTACCTACAAATCCCAGCTTAGAGGCACAAAACTCAAATGAAAGAGCTTCAAATGTAGGAGTAAATGGTGGTGGTGACAATGATCAATAATTTCTTGATGCTGATAACCACTCCATGGAAGACAACATCAATGATGTCACATACTCATTGGATCAAGCTTCTCCTGATAAGTGTATTGATGTGGTGGGTGACACCTCATTTCTAGATTTAAACTTCATAAATTTAGATCTGACCAATTAACTTATTATGATCCCTTAACTCAGGATCCATAAGTCACACCCCAACACAAGCATCATTGGAGATGTTGACAAAGGGGTGAGATTAAGAGGACAAACCCATGACAAAAATATTTGTCTATACTCTTGTTTCCTGTCCTAGATAGAGCCAAAGAAAATTAATAAGACTTTGAAAGATTGAGGTTGGGTTGAAGCAGTGCAAGAGGAATTGCTTCAATTCAAAAGACAAAAGTTTTGGAACCTATGTCCTCTTACTTAAGGGTATACTACCATAGGAACCAAGTGGGGTTTTAAGAACAAGAAGAATGATAGAGGACTTGTTATTAAAAACAAGGCAAGACTAGTTGTGTACACACAAGAATAAGGAAGACTACACAGATGTCTTTGCTCCTGTGGCAAGACTTGAAACTGTTAGGATATTCCTTGATTTTGCAGCACTCAAAGACAAAACACATAAACATCAGGTATCATCTAGTTAGAGATAATTTTGAAAAGGTACTGATAAAACTAGTCAAAGTTAACACAAATGAACAATATGTTGATCTGTTCACAAAGGCTTTTGATGAATAGAGATTTAAATATCTTGTATCAGCTAATGGGATGATTAACTTTGAGTATATTTTCTTACAAACTTAATTCAAGACTATTTCTAAAACATGTGTGTCCTAGGATGTCTAAACTATCACCTATATAAGTCCAGTTTACTTTGGAAGACACCTTTTTCAAATGATATTCCTTAGAATTCTAGAAACTTTATACATATTTTCTTTTGGGAGACATTAATATTTTCTTTGGAAGTATATTAAGTCTTCAAATCAAATAACTACTTATAAGAAATTTATCTTCAGTAGAAATTTTGATATATCTTCCGAAGTAAAAATATACTTCTAAGTACTTATATTTAGTTGAAGGACAATTTTCTTCCGAAAGAAATTAAGTCTCGGAAGATTTATTCCCTTAAGAATAAAACTTCAAAGTCTTAAATCTCTTCCAAAACCAAATATGTCTCAGTAGAGAAAATACTTAAAGTATTTTTATTCCGTATCAAATTTCCATAAAGCTAAGGATTATCTTTTGAAGTTAAAACTGGCTTCGGAAGTTTTATAGAAGACAAAATACCTTCAGAAGATTTTCAACTTCCAAGAAAACTACCTTTTTAGGCACCTCTTTTCAAATGTTGGACCAACATTCGGATTTCAAGGTTTATCCTTTTGTATTATCTTTATCTCAAATCCATTTCATATATATACACTAAACACTTCCCCATCTTTCACTATCTTCTTCATCTGCAAATTCTTTAACCCAAATTTACCCACAAACCGACCTTGTTCTTATCTTCCTTCATAAAAAAGCTACCTCAAATGGCCAACCTTGACCACCGAAACAAACCTAATTCTTCATGCACCTTCATAGGCAACATAATCAAGTTGCCCTGTTGAACTATGATAAAGATCCAGGTTTCTCAAAGGTTTGCCGCTTTCTCACTCTATTAAATTACTTCACCTCCCTCACCATAGATCCTCCATTTTATGAGAATCAGTTATTTGAATTCTAGAGGACCTGCTAAGAGGTCACCATGGATGGGGAGAAGGCACTGTCTGCCATAATGAAGGGGAGGACAATCTTCATCACTCCGGCCTCCATAAACACTCATCTATGGTTGGATGATGTAGAAGGTGATTTGTCCTTCCCTAAATTTGCTATCAACCAGTCCTTTGGATAGATAGGCTATGAAGATGACTTCTCAGTCAGAACCTTCAAGAAAGGGAAGGTCTCCTCTCAATGGAAGTACCTCCTCCATGTGGTCATTCACAGGTTATCTAACAAGCAAGGAGGATGGGACCAGATTTCTGACGACCATTCCTTTATATTCCATGGGATGGTTCTGGGGGTCAAGTTCGGGTATTCATAATTTGTATATACCAATTTACTTGCGAACTTGGACTCCTTAGAATATTACATGTTTCCTAGCTATGTCCAGCACATTCTCAACTATGAACTAGGCTTAGAGTTAAGGAGAACAGGTAATGTTCTAAAATTAGGACAGATAAAGTCCGGCATATTTAAGACTATGGGAAACCTACTGTGGGATTCTTAGGGTAGAAAAAGCCTTTGTCCCAAATATGTTAGAGCTCATTACTCAAGGTGACAACCTAGCAACACCAGCTATTGTTGAACTTACACCTTCTACTTCACAACCACTCACACAGCCACAAATAACCATCGCCTACCAAAGAAAATCCAAACGAACCCCTGCACAAGCTACTCATCTTATACAGGCCCCATATCGCAACCCATGTAAGAGGAGGAGCTTCCATTTCCCCTGAGGAGCAAAGCACTCCTATTTCAGCAATGATCAGTGCTGAGGTTCCTCATGCTCAGCCTGATGAGCTCACAACCCCCACAGCCTCAAGCCTACATTCAGAGTCTCAAAATTCTAGGGAACAACCTTCAGGGGTAGTTACCATCCCCAGCCTTATGATCTAAACCAACTAATTCCCAATCTATAATTCTATGATGATGAAGACATGGGATTCAGTGAGTACCATGAGTCTCTCTTCTCCACCCCTACTCAAAGAGAGATGAGCAATCCTACCTCTCCCATGTCTAGACTTCATCATCCAATTACTACTGAGGTGGATATCCCTGAACAAGTTCAAGAGGTCCATATGGAAGAGGCTCTTACTTTAGTAAGTGCTTACATTATTAAGATCTCAACCATGACAACCCAGCTCGTTGACACTTCACCTGAAGTTGTCATGGTATAGGGGAAATTCTCCAGCCAAGAACAAAGTGCTGGTGATGAGGAAGAAGACTTAGGTCATATTCTCTCCTCCCCTAATGATTCTTATGGTAAAGATGAGGGGAACATGAGACTAAAGGTGAAAAAACTAACTAAAACCTGCACCTATTTAGTCTCCAAGGTTAGTCACTTGGAATCTCAAGTCACTACCTTGCAATGAACGATCCATGATTAGTAACTTGAGATTTCTGAACTCAAGGAAAAACTAGCTGGGAGACCTTTAAGAAGGACTCAACCAGGAACATAAGAACCTGTGGATGTGATAGACTTAACTCCTAGCCAACCGATGTAAGAGGGTGATGCTACCAAAGAGGGGGAGAAAGTCGAAGCAATAACAGAACCTAGGAGCGCTTCATAGAGTATGGATATTAAGGATTTACCACCCTCACCTACAATTGTCCATACTTAGCAACATACTCAAGTCCCATATTAATATGGACTCACTCATACAGAGTCAGTTTGAGGAGGTTATGCCTACCCCATCTCATCACTTTGAGAATCCAATTATGAGATTGAGGTATGATACTGATTAAAGAGCTTAATCTCTAGATCTCAAGGGAAATAGGAAATCTTCAACTTCTCCAACCTGAGATTCTATGAGCGCACCTATCTGATTGACCATCTACTTGCCAACCCAAGTCAAAATAGGCAAGCTGCAGGGTTAGCAGATAGCATTCAAGAAAGGGTGCTAGAAGAGTTCAAAGTGAGATCCAGACTATATAGACAAAGGGTAGCAGGTAACACTATTAGTCAACTGGATGTTGAGGTGGACCTTAAGATTAGCTTTGAAGGGAAAGCTTTGACTGAAGGCCAGTAGTTGAACTTGTGAACCTTAAGACAGGAACCTCTTCAGCACCCATTACCCTCAGTGAGGCACCAGCTGGTGAAGGTGGTCACGGCCTCTCTCTAGCCAGAGCTTGAATGCTGAATCAAGCAATAAAGGCCAAAGCTCTCTCCATCCTGAGTCACCTAGGCCTGTGACTAACAAAGGAAAAAGGAAACTGACTCCTGAGGAGATTGAGGAGGAAAAGAGAGAGAGAGAGAGAGAGAGAGAGAGAGAGGAAGAAGAAGCTAAGGGGAGAGAGTTCCAATGGGTCCTAGGCTTTATGGAAGCTGCTATAAGGGCTGGAGAGTTGAGGGCGGGTAAGGTAAATTACTTGGGGACCAGGAACTACAATGTGGATGAACTCATCTCTCTTCCCTTTGAGGAACTAAATGAACTCGCTGACATAGAGCTATTAAAGGAGAGGAAGGAGGCAGAGGATGCAGAGTTGCTCCTTAAGATTAAAGAAGAAAGAAGGCATAAGAGGCTTTATAAGCATGCTCCTATCCTCTTCCTAGTTCAAGAAAACCCTAAGATAGAGGTTGTGGCAACTAAACAAACTCAAGTAGATAAGGAACTTGTTAGAAAAAACATGATCAACTATGTGAGTGCAACAGGTCTCTATCAGGCATCCATACTTCTTCCCTTATCATATGAGTATATTGAATTTGATTATCTTAAGCAGCTCGAGTAATAAGTTATCAAAGAACAAAAGGCTGCCAAGAGAAAGATAATGGAAGAAGCTATAAAGTCAAGAGCCATCATCCAAAAGAGCCAAAAGAAGTCTGCTGATAGGCAGACGATGATCAGCTTCTTGAAGCTGTTTGGATTCTCTAGAAGGAGTCATGGTCTAGTTTCTCTATCCACTATGGATGAGCACATTAGAGTCATTAAGAAGAAGATTAAAAGGGGAGAGCTTGTTGACTTGCATTCTCCACCAAGTCATGCTCTTCCTGAAGTTGAGGTCAAGGTTGAACCCACTAAGACAACACAACCTGGACCTAGAGCTGCATCTTAGCCAACTTCATCTTCTAATCCATAGCAGGGTCCTAGTCCCTCTCCTTGTGAACCTGTAAGGGAAGAGGACCTAACTTAGAAAGACATAACAAACAACCTAGTGCGGAAGACAAGTCTTCTTAGTTAAAGACTTCAAGGAAGAGGAAAAGGATGGCCATGAAAAGTATTTCTAAAAAGAAGAAGAAGTCAAAAGCATCCACCACCACACCTCAGAATGAGTCAGAGCATCATGAGGAAATGCATGAAGTGGCTGCTCAACCAACTCTAACTTAAGCACAGACTCTTGCAGCTGGAACACTCATTCTATCCTGGACTTTTGCCGCAAATACAAACAGATGATATGCCATCAGAGATCTTGGAGGTCAATACGTCTATTTCTGGAAAGACATGCTTGATCTACCTCTACATGATCTCTATGACGTGAAAAGGTATTATAAGAGTCCAGGGAATCCTGACTAATAGATGAAGAAAAGAATGGCCTCAATATCTGAATAACCTTTTCTGTTTTGGTAGCATTAGCCTAGGGGGAGTTTGTATGATTATATTAGAAAGGATAATACAACCAAAGAGCTTTCAGCATGCATGCACTGATCTACAAGGTAGAAGTTACTTCTATATTTTTACACTCTTCATAGAAAATATTCTAAGTGTAAAATCTTCCAAGCCAAAGACCAAATCTTCCAAAGCCAAAGATAAAGTCTTCTAAAACTTCAAAGACAAAGTCTTCCGAAGTTAATGAAGTGAAGACTAATTTCATTTAAAGACTGAAAAAACATGCTTTCTCTGATAAACTTTTGCATAAAACTGACCCACTTTCCGTTGCCACTCTGAAGACTCACCAACTTGTATAAATTGGTGAAAAGGTCCATGATTTTACAACTATAGATTAAGGTTTAGTATCTATAACTTTATACTTTGTACCTTTTATCCTTTTTGTAATCGAGTAGGATGTGAGCTATGACATGTCATAGTCACAAATCAAAAGACAATCTGCCTTTTGATGAGACATTGATCTTGTTGTCTAGATTAGTGTTTCCAACTGACTTTCAAAGTATAGTTGGCTGTAGGATGTAGTATAAAGTATCTCAGGTTCTCGTATTTTAATCTTATGCTTTGTAACACTTGTAATAGAACCTAAGAGCAATATACAACATTCTTGAAAACCATACTCATCATGTTCTTGTTCTTTTGTTCTGTCTCATTACTTACTTGTATTCTTAGTATCTTTTATATAAACTCGGTTCCTTATTTGACTTGTTAAGTGTTCTAGCACTCTCCTCATTGCGAGAGTGATTGTGTTGACCACCCTTAACTAGTTTCGTAGAGTGGTCAAACAGAAGATTAAAGGGGGAGCTAGTTGACTTGCATTCTCCACCAAATCAAGCTCCTCTTGAAGTTCAAATCAAGGTCGAACCCTAAGAGACAACCCAACCTGGACCTTGAGTTAAAACACAACCAACTTCATTTTCTAATCCACAGTAGAGTCCTGGTCCCTCTCCTTCTGAACCTGTGAGGGAAGAGGACCCAACTGAGAAAGACACACAAGAACAACCTAGTACTGAAGGCCAGTCTTCTCAGTTAAAGTCATTAAAGAGGAGGAAAAGGATGGCCGTGAAGATGGACCCTTGGAAGAAGAAGAAGTCCAAGGCATCCACCTCCACACCTCAGGATGAGTCAGAGCATCCTGAGGTAGCTCAAGAAGAGGCTGCTTAACTAATTCCAAAACAAGTAGTGCTTCTTGTAGCTGGAAGACCCATCCTGTTCTAGACTTTTGCTGCAAATATAAATGGATTTTATGTCATGAGAGATCAAGGAGGTCAATATGTCTATTTCTAGCAAGACATGCATGATATTCCTCTTCTTTTTGTTATGACATGAGAAGATACTATAAGAGTCTGAGGGATCCTAACCAGTTGATGAAGAAAGGAATGGTCTTGATCCTGATGAGGACTGTCAATATCTGAGTATCCTTCTCTATTTTTGTAGCATCAGACTAGGGGTAGTTTGTAAGGTTATACTTAAAAGGCTGATGCAACCAAAGCAACCAAAGAGCTTCCAGCATGCATGCATGATGTACATAGTAGAAGTTACTTTAGTAGTTTTACACACTTCAGAGAAAAATATTCTAAGTGTAAAATCTTCCGAAGCCAAAGACCAAATCTTTCAAAGCCAAAGATGAAGTATTTCGAGCTTAACGGACAAAGTCTTTTGAAGCCAAGAGAGTGAAGACTAATTTCTTCTGAAGACAGAGAAGACATGCTTTCTCTGATCAACTTTTGGATAAAGTTGACCAACTTTCCGCTGTCACTCTGAAGACTCACTAACTTGTATAAGTTGGTGGAAAGGTCCATGCTTTTGTAAACTGTAGACTATGGTTTTGAGTCTGTAACCTTCTACTTTGTACCTTTTATTCTTTTTATAATAGATTAGAATATAAGTTTTGGCATGTCATAATCATAAGTCAAAAGACAATCTACCTTTTAATTGTACGTTGATCTTGTTGTCTAGATTAGTGTTTCTAGCTGGCTTTCAAAGTATAGCTGGCTATAGGATGTTGTATAAAGTATCTCAGGTTCTGTATTTATATTATACTTTGTAACACTTGTAATAGATCTTAAGAGTAATATAAAACATTCTTGAAAACCATACTTATCTTGTTCTTGCTCTTTGTTCTGTCTTGTTACTTACTTGTGTTCTTAGTATCTCTTATATAAACCCAATTCCCTATTTGATTTATTAAGTGTTCTAACACTCTCCTCATTATGAGACTAAGTGTATTGACCATCCCTTAAATGGTTTTGCAACTAGATATGTTCCTAAGGATAAGAAGATATTTAGATCACTGATCTAAGGTCAATCGAGGATGTACTCTACTTCAAATAAGAAAGATAAGCAGGATACACCTCGTATCCCTACCAAAGTTAGAATGAAAGATGTTATCACAAGAGAGATTTTGAATCAGATTCTCCAACTCGGAGATCTTGCTAATAACCCGACCAAGTTGAAGCATCATGTTATATTTCACTGCTTCTGATTATGAATATATATACCCATCTCTCAGGAAGAAGTACATGCCACCTTATAAGAAGCTACTATTCCATGTTATAGTATAAGTGGGGTATTTGCCTCATGGTGTCCCTCACCAAAGATCATCCAATAAGTATTTCAAAGATCATATTCAACGCAATGTAAAATAACATCACCTCTAGCACCGGCAAGAAGTTCTTTATGTATCCAAGGTATATACAAATGATGTTGAATGTTTTATATACTGAGTTTATTGTTTAGGAGAATCCCGCTTAGATATCACAATCCTAAAACAAGATTAATTTTTATATATGTTATCTTTAAAATAGGAGTTCTCATAGTGGAGCGAGTTATGCCAAGTTTCGTAGATTTTCAAATATAATTGACGATGAACTACAACAACCACCATAAAAAGAACAAGCAGCATAACAGCCACCACAAGCAAAGGTATGTGAGCGAGTTATGCCAAGTTTGGCAGATTTTCAGAAAAGGGTGTATGCTTATGGAGGGGATTACTAGTAGGTTACTATTGATTTTGTAACGCATTGATTCATCGAGCCAGGGCGAAGATTGTATAGTTCACAACCAGAGACTCAAGAATCAAAGATGTTGACGGTGTGAAAACTTCTATTTTTGTAAAAACTTCCATTTCAGGCAAAAACTTGGAACTTTGTGAAACTTGTTCAAATGATGTTGGATGCGAGAACTACTAATGCGATGCGTGCGAAAATTTTATATGCGATAACTTCTCATGCGTGAATTTTTGCCGTTTAGTATAAATAGTTTGTTTTCATGTAATTTTATATAAGTTTATGTTAGTTTATTTTGTAAACGCTTATGCGAATACCTTTGAGTAAAATGCAAGTTAAATTGTCATTTACACATTATGTTTGCTACTATTAAACTATTTTGTCCTTATGTAATCATTAAAATCATTGCATACATTGAATTACATTCTATCTGTGTTTCTGGTTTGATGCTCGGTCCTAATTGAATGGATTCAAGGTGATTCCCGGTCCTTTACACATCACAGTTATGACAAAAAATGAGAAAGCTACAACTCTTGAATGAAGTGAAAGAGATTATAAGAAGCATTAAGAAAACCAAACGAGATAAACCATTAAGCATGAAGAGAAGGAAAAAAATGGAACCCTACTAAGGCAAAGAATGGCGTGATGATGCGAGAGTAAAATGGTTTATGGAATTTACTTTACAAAGAATGTAAGTTTGGGTTTTAAGAAGTTAAAGCCAGCCCAGGAAAAGAGGACTATGAATAAGTTAAGGATTCATCCTAGAACTAAGGAACCTTAGCTTACACAAGTGCATTGGAGGTTGAGGATAGCATAAATGATTCGGGTTCACGCACCACTTCCGATGAATAGACTTGCTAAGTTTATTAAGTAGAGGTATGAATATGAAACTGGAATTTAGTTATTAAGTGTTGAGACAAGGAATATCAGATCATGGATCATGTTGATCTACTTAAGTTTGAGAAAAAGTATCTGATGAAGTTATAAGCCAACAAGATTGAAACACTGGTGATGATTCACTTTACATATTTACAGTTTCAGTGTATGATGAACAAGGCCTTGGAGAAAGGGTCGTATGCTGAAGAATGAAACTACAAGTCTACCAAGACTTACAAATAATATAGTTCGATCCACCAAGACAAGGGGAAGATTGTTGAGTTCACAATAATAGACTTAGAAAATCAAAGAGTTGAATTTTGCAAAATCTTCTCATCATGCAAAAACTAGAGGACTTTGCAAAAACTATGTTCACATGGAAGTTGAGAGAGAACTTTTAAGGTGGATGGTGGTATGCAAAAACTCTGATGCAAGAGTTTTCTAGAATGTAAGAGCTTTTACTGGTTATATATATAGATGGTTTTGTTTGCGTTTCTAGTGTTGGTTGTTCATTTATAAGTTCATATTTACTGTAAACACACACATATTTGAATGTCTGATATGCTCCAAATTATACATAAAAACCCTACCAAAAGCACATCAATTGTTCCTTAATATCTTCCTTAAAACGATGATTATGTACTTAAAATCATTAAATTGTGTTTTCAGGTGTTGTAAAGGGCAAGATGGATAAAAGAAGCATATTTAACAAGTAATTGAAGAAATCTGAGCTTTCAAGTCCAAGCATGGGGTCGTGCCTCATTAAGCACGCCCCTATGTCTTGCCTGAAACACACCCCCATGCTAAATTTGGCACACTCCCTTGTTTGGACATCTGACAGGACAAAAAGTACTGTCCCCTAAAAGTAAGCACGAGGTTGTGCCCCATGAACCTCGGGGTTGTGCCCCACCTCAAACACGAGGTCATGCCCATTTGTCACGAGGTTGTGCCTGACAATTTCTGCACGTACGAGCCGACCAATTTTTGTAAGAATTGTACTAACACGGGGCCGTACCTTTTAGGCATGGGGGCCATGCTTAAACACTCCAGAAAGCCTATAAATAGAAGCTTAAGTTCACCATTTTAAAGAGCTTTTAGTGAGGAATTACTCTGCAGAACTCTCTCGAGAATCAAGTCTTGAAGACCATTTGGAGGCTCGAGAGGTGCATACAACACTTGAAGAAGCTCGGGATTGTCTAAACATCATCCATTGTGGATCACTGGTTTGATTGTTCCATTTCTCCAATGAGTTCATATCTATCTTTAATGTTGTTTGTTGTTATGTTCAAGCTTGTTATGAGCTAAATTCTCATTATCATCCTAATTGGATGAAACTTATGTAATTTGTGATGAACTTATGGTGTGATTTATGTTGTGTTAATGTTATGGTGGTCTTGGGAAAACTTTTGATGGGTAGCACCTACATTTGAACGGGAAGTTATACACTTATGATTTCTAATTGGGAATGTCATACACGGTTGAAAAATATATGATCAACTTTTATTCATGAAACCGGTCTTCATAACAAATCTATGGCTAATTAACTAGAGATGGTTATTAGAAATCATATCATCTTAACTTTCTGATCATTTACGGGTGCCCTTTTATTAGTTTGAGAAATCTTCAGTAATTGCTATGGTTTTCTAAAATTAATGCTATGTTAAAAGGAACTTTATCAACTCTCTTCTTAACATTAAGTTATGTTTTCAGAAATCATATGTTGAAAAGGTCATAAAAGATTTACCTACATTACTAGGGCTTTGACCTAAGTAGTAATTCTCAGCCTGACATGGTCCTAGTCACTACGGAGTGGATAGACGAGAAATCACACCAGCTTACCTTTATAAACATTAACACAATTACTTTAATCAGTATCTTTAATCGCACCACGAATTCATCATAGTTACATAAGTTTAATCTAATTAGGATGATAGCCTTTATCCCCTGATTTTAAATCCAAAAGTTTCAACCTTGTTTTACTTTATTTTTATTACTATTTTTTTGAAACCCTAATATACATCAATGCAACTTATCATTTTCCTAAACAAAAATCAAATATGGTAGTCAGTCATTAAGGTTGTTGAGTAGGCTTAGTGTGTCCACGGATTGATACTCGGTTCTTACCAACACTATATTACCTCATGACAGGTACGCTTGCCTTTTATGTATGTAGTTTAGTATTACTAATAACTAACTAAAACTGAATCTATGTGAAAAACCATTATCAAAATATATAAACTTTTCATACGCATCAAGTTTTTGGCGCCGTTGCCGGGGACACACGGCAGTTTTGAAAGACGAACTAAATCTTTGACTATCTTGTTTATACCATGTTAATATATTTTTGTCCAAATTTAATTTTTGTAGATAGTTTGCTTTTGTTAGTTTAGTTATATTTGCCTGATTCATTCTAAGCCTTAGTTAGTTTATGCTTCCTTAAGTTAGTGTATGTCCAATTCGTCTAGTCCTGAACTTGTTTTGCCTCTTTCAGAACCCGAACGACTTTTCCAACAAAGGTTACACGAAAGACCACAACAAAAAACAACGATCATCGAAGAAAACATTTCGGAAGACACGCCATCCGAAGAAGACATGGCTCACCAAGACGAGGAAATGAAGATGACACATTATACCACACCATCAATCGATGGTTACGAGTCTTGTGTTGTCCAACCAGCAATAGCGGCCAACAATTTTGAGATTAAGTCTATTATTATCCAACTCGTAGAAAACTTTTTTCAGTTTCACGGATTGCAAGACGAGGACCCTAATGCTCACATCTCACAATTCCTTTGTATCTTTGCAACTTTCAAAATCAATAACTGTTCAAACGACGCTATTAGACTAAGACCTTTTCCATTTTCACTTTGAGGGCGAGCCATTGACTTGCTTGATTCACTTCTGCCTGGTTGCATCACCACATGGGCAAAAATGGCTAAACAATTCCTGTTGAAATACTTTCCGCCCGATCGCACTGCCAAATTGATAAGCAACATCACAAGCTTTTGCCAAGACGATGATGAATCATTACACGCAGCATGGGAGAGATACAAAGGTCTCCTTCGGAAATGCCCACATCACAGACTTGATCTGTGGCTGTAGGGTTAAAATTTTTATGATGCAATCAGCGAAGCACACAAACAAGCTGTCGACGAAAGTGCGGGAGGAGATTTCGGAAGTGTTATGCCAACAGAGGCATACCAAGCCTTAGAAAGAGCAGCTAAGAAGAGCTTTGGTTATAATTCCTTAAGAAACAAACTCATTTCTAAAGGCATTCATCAAGTAGACTCTGAAACAATGATTGCAGCTCAGTTAGAAGCCCTAACCAAATGATTTGAACAATTGCAAGTCAAACTGAAGAAAACTCCAACACGATGCAACACATGCGGAAATTCACACAAGAACAATGAATGCCCATAAGGTATTATGATGGTTAAAGATGTTGACTATGTAGGAGGCCCAAACAACTCATACAACAACAACTCAAACTACAGGAATAACTCGAATTACAGTGAAGCTTGTAACAACCAATCTTCATCTAGATTCAACCGTAGGACACCTTACCAACAACAGAAACCACCATACCAAGGTCTAAGTAGTAGTAACCAAGACCGTGGAGCATCATCAATAGAAGACTTACTGTAGCAATTGTTGTTAACTACACAGGCCACAGATGAATACATCAGGAAATCTGATCGAAGAAATGATGAGAGATTCCAAAAGAAATGAGGCTGACATCAAAAGCAATAAAGCATCATTGCAAACCATTGAAAACCAAGTATGTCAGATTGCACGACAACTATGTGCAAGACCCCAAGGTGCCTTGCCTAGCAACACTATGACAAACCCTAATGCTTAAGTCAAAGCCATCACCACAAGGAGTGGGAAAACCACTAAAGGTGATTAAACTGCAATACAACCCTTTTTTAAAGAAATGGAACTCGAAACTCCAAGTAATGCAAGTGACAAGCAAAAGCAACCTATTGTTGTTGAAGAACCAACCAAGAAATACGTACCACCGCCACCCAATGTTCCACCACCTCCATATCCTGGCCGTTTGAGATAGCAACGAATGAAGGCATAATATGGCAAATTCCTGGGGTTGTTCAAGCAACTCCACATCAACCTGCCCTTGGTGGAAGCCTTAGCCTAAATGCCAAATTATGCTATTTTTTAAAGGGTGTATTCTCAAACAAAAAGAAACTGGAAGAGTTATCACATGTTGTTTTAAATGAGGAATGCTCAGCAGTTCTTCAAAACAAACTACCTCAAAAGATGACTGATCTAGGGAGTTTCATCATACCTTTCTTAATAAGAAATCTTTCTGTTAGCAACACGTTAGCTGATTTAGGTGCCAGCATTAATCTTATGCCCTATGTGGTTTTTGAAAAGCCAAACTTAGGTGAACCTAGACCTACTCGTATGAGCATCCAATTAGCTGATCATTCTGTTAAATATCTTAGGGGCATCGTTGAAAATCTCTTAGTTAAAATCGACAAATTCGTATTTCTTGTTGATTTTGTGATCCTCGACATGGATAAGGATAAGAATGTTCTTCTTATCCTAGGTAGACCTTTCTTAGTAACTTTTCTAGCCCTCATCGATGTTTGCACCAGCAAACTCACGCTCCGAGTGGATGAGGAGGAGGTGACATTCGACATAGAACAATCCATGAAATATCCTCAACATGATGATTCATTCTATTTTATTGATGTCTACGATTCAATCATAAGCTGTCATTTGAAGAACACTCGTCAAATTGAAGCTTGCAACACTCAATTAATAGAAGTCCAAACCACTGAACCCATCTATGAGAATCAAATAATTTCAGAACTAGAAGTTGATGAAACATCATCTTATCAAGAAGCATTTGAGATCATCAAAGAAGAACTAGAACCGAAAGCCAAACCTTCCATCGAAGAGCCTCCGGCTTTAGAGCTTAAAGAACTTCTGTCTTATCTTGAATACGCTTTTCTTGAGAACACATCTCAACTTCCTGTCATAATCTCATCCGCCCTATCAAATGACGAGAAGAACAAGTTGCTCAATATGCTCAAGGCACATAAACGAGCAATTGCAAGGAAAATCATGGACATCAAGGGAATCAATCCATCCTTTTGCACCCATAAAATATTGATGGAGGAAAACTTCAAATCCATCATTTAACCTTAAATACATTTAAATCCGAGCATGAAAGAGGTGGTAAAGAAAGAAGTAATCAAACTGCTAGATGCCGGTTTGATTTACCCTATTTCTGATTCACCTTGGGTCAGTCCCGTCCAAGTTGTTCCAAAGAATGAATGAATGACTGTTTTAACTAACGAAAATAATAATCTTATTCCAACTCGTACGGTTACGGGATGGAGAGTTTGCATTGACTATCGCAAACTCAATGACGCCACAAGGAAGGATCACTTTCCTCTTCCTTTCATCGACCAAATGCTTGAGAGACTATCTGGAAAAATGTTCTATTGTTTCCTCGATGGTTTCTCAGGATATTTCCAAATTCCTATCGCTCCCAAAGATCAAGAGAAAATCACATTCTCCTGTCCATGTGGTACTTTTGCCTATCAGTGAATGCCTTTTGGATTGTGTAATGCCCCTGCTATATTTTAAATATGCATGGTAGCAATCTTTCATGACCTGATCGAACACTCAATGGAAGTTTTCATGCATGATTTCTTCGTCTTTGGAAACTCATTTGAACAATGTCTTGAAAACCTAGAAAAGATGCTGGTTAGATGTGATGATTCTAACCTTGTTTTGAATTGGGAAAAGTGCCACTTCATGGTTACTAAAGGAATAGTGTTAGGACATAAGATCTCTCGAGCAGGGCTCGAGGTTGATCAAGCCAAAGTTGACACTATTTCCAAACTTCCACATCCTATAACCGTGAAAGAAATCAGGAGCTTCCTAGGTCATGCAGGATTCTACCGTCATTTCATCAAAGATTTCTCAAAAATCGCACGACCAATGACTCAACTTCTTGAAAAAGACGCACAATTCGTATTTTGTGACAAATGCATTAGTGCATTTGATTTGTTAAAGGAAAGACTGGTCACCACTACAATCATGGTTTACCCTGATTAGACGCTACCATTTGAACTCATGTGCGATGCAAGCAATTTTATGGTAGGGGCCGTATTAGGACAAAGGAAAGACAGGCAATTCCATCCAATTCACTACGCCATCAAAACTCTAAACGACGCACAAGAAAACTACACCACCACCGAGAAAGAGCTTCTTTCGATAGTTTTCGCATTTGACAAATTCCACTCGTATCTGATCCTTTCAAAAACAATCGTTTACACGGATCATGCAGCCTTTCGTTATCTGTTCAACAAACAAGATGCAAAGCTAAGATTGATTCGGTGAATACTTCTGCTTCAAGAATTTGACATTGAAATTCACGATAAGAAAGGAGCGAAAAGTATGGCAGCCGATCATCTCTCGCGTCTTGAAAATTCAAGTCCTTCACAAATTGACGATTTCAAAACAAATGATAACTTTCCTCATGAATTCCTTATGAACATCCAATCTTCAATCGATGAACATCCTTGGTTTGGTAATTTCTCAAATTACTTGGCAAGCGAAATCTTGCTCAAGGGAATGACTTATCAGCAAAAGAAGAAACTCTTTACTGACATTAAGCATTACTATTAGGAGGACCCGCATCTATTTAGAATCGGTGCAGACCAACTTATCCGAAGATGTATATGTGGAAGTGAAGCGCAACAGACTCTAAGGAACTGTTATGAAGGACCACATGAGGACACCATGGAGCAATCCTAATAGCCCAAAAGGTCTTTGACTCTGGATTTTACTGGCCCATGATCTTCAAGGATGCTCACAATATGGTACACACCTATGATGCATGTCAAAGAGCAACCAACATCTCAACATGAGATGAGACGCCTCAGAAATCCATTCAAGTATGCGAGGTATTTGATATATGGGGTATTAATTTCATGGGGCCATTCCCGGTGTCATTTGGCAATCATTACATCTTGGTAGCAATCGATTATGTCTCAAAATAGGCCGAAGCTCAAGCCCTACCCATCAATGATGCAAGAAACGTTGTTAGATTCCTTAAGAATTATTCTCTCGTTTTGGTGCCCTCAAGGCTTTAATCAGTGAACAAGGAACGCATTTCTGTAACAACCAGCTTGAAAAAGCAATGGCTCGTTATGGAGTAAACCATCGCTTCACAACTGCTTATCATCCACAAGCGAATAGGCAAGCTTATGTTACTAACCGAGGCATCAAGCGAATCCTTTAGAAAATCATAGGACAAAATCACAAGTATTGGTCTACCAAGCTATATGATGCATTATGGGCTTTTCGAACAGCCTATAAGACTCCTATTGGCACCACACCGTTCAGACTTGTTTATAGGAAGTCATGTAATACACATATGGAATGGGACCTATTGGGTATTCAAAGCAGCAAACCTAGATCAAGGCCTTGCAGGAAAGAATCGATTTTTACAAATCCATGAACTAGGGGAACTGAGAACAAGCATATGAAAACGCTAGGGTTTACAAGGAAAAGACAAGGAAATTCCATGACTCTCGATTAAAGAACACAAAACGATTTCATGTGGTAGAACGTGTCTTACTATATAACTCTCGTTTATGTTTGTTTCCCGGAAAGCTGAAATCACGTTTGTTTGGACCTTACACGATTAAAAACGTGTTTCTAAATGGTGCCATAGAAATCGACAACCATAATGGTTTAAGTTTCACAATGAATGGTCATTGTTTAAAACCGTATGACAATGGACCAACCAAGATTTTCTCGGAGGAATTACACCTCCGCCTTGACAAAGATTAAGTGTGGGGAAGGGTCACGCCGAAGACCCGAAACTTAAACACGACGCCTGTATATAGATTTTCTTTAAATTTTTAACTTTTTGTAGGACTCAAAAGCACACACGGGGTCGTGCCCACTAGAACACGCCCCTATGCCTCTGACAAACAATTTTCCATGATATCCACTGACGACTCTAGAATGTTGCAGGTCGAATTTAAGACGTTTTCTGACAAACACGGGGACGTGCCTAGCTAAGCACGCCCCCGTGACCAACTTTCACGACCTGTGTATAAATAACACACTTTTTCCAAGCTTTCATCACACTCATTTCTGCTTAAAACCTCCTAAAAAGATGAAAGAATCAAGTCATGGAAGCTCTAGCTGGAATCCTATGAAGAAACCGCGTTCTAAAACACGAGAACCAACAATGCAAGAATACTTGTTCAAGCTGCATGAACTGATCAAACAGTTGACTGAGATGAACCTTATCGCATCTCAACGCCTAGCTGAACTCAACCAAAAAGTTCAATAAATGGGCGAGGAACTCGTCTATATCAATCGTCAGCTCACGGAACTAAGCAACCGCACTTCATACTATCCCATCCCAAACCTTCCACACGAAATGTGTGGAGGCTTCTTTTAGAAGCATTCTAAGATGTGTTATGTGTTCTAGAGCACGTTAAAGAGTCTGGTTTTGCAGTTTCAAATTCTCGGCTTTAATAGGTATTATGTAACCGTAGGAACTACGGAAATGTAATTGTCATTTGGCTTGTTTTAATTAACTATAGGACTAATTTTATAGCTTTTCTAGTGATTTGGAACTGATAAAACCTAACCGGGTAAATTGTGCAACGCACGAAACGAAAAAAACGGAAATCCGAAAGACTGAAACTGAGCAGCACAAGGGGAGCACGCCCCCGTGCCTACATGGGCACGCCCCCATGCTTGACAAAAAATGACACCATCTGACTTTGTGCATCCATTTCTCTTGTTCCCCCTCAATTCCTATTGATAAAAGTCGAAGGAAAACCTGGAACAACCCGTATTCACTCCTATTTTCATCATTTTCTCCATTTTTCTTTCATATTTCCAAGAGTTCTTCTAATCCTTCAAGGTGTAATTGTTCAATAAGGTTAGTGTTACTAATTCCTAGCATAATGATGGTCATTTACATATAGTTAGGTGATTAGGTCTCTAAACTACCCAAATCCTAATAAATTATATGTAAATCTTGTATTTCAAAGTTCATGGAATGATTAATACGTTAAATCTTCTTGTTCATTTTCATCCTTGTAGTTGATTAATAATTAATTACCATGATTAGTTAGTTGTTAGTGTGTTTTTTTTTCATTATTAACAAGACTATCTTCATAATTTGTGGTTGAATCATTGTTAAGCATATTCAAGTTACAAGAA
>BJCO01362132.1:0-14894 GCA_018326465.1 Flaveria floridana
ATATATATATATATATATATATATATATATATATATATATATATATATATATATATATATATATTCAGAAACAAAAGAACCATTGATTTACATAAATATAAATTATAAACCATTGATTTACATAGATGTAAGTAAAGCCTGGTGATATTTAGTTGTTTTATATAGTTTATTGTTTATGTCTAATATACACATATGTAAAACAACTCAATTATTACCAGACTTAATATACATTTATGTAAATCAATGGTTCTGTAGTTCTGAAAATAAAAAGTGGTTCTGTAATGATCCTAACCCTATATATATATATATATATATTTATATATATATATATATGTATGTATGTATGTATGTATATGTATGTATGTATGTATGTATGTATATGTATGTATCTTTTAGTATATTTCAGACCCATAGAAGAATAGGTGTAAAAGAAAGTAAGTAAATGTAAATGTATATATAAGTGAGATGTAAGTGTTATGTAGTTGTAGACTCATATGCTGAAGTTATGCTTGTGTATAAGTTTGATCATAGATGATCATTGTTGTACACTAACAGTACGTGTGTTAAGTGATGGTCTACAAACACCGAAACCTTTGTGCTATCAATATATATAGGTTAGAAGAAGAAAGAAAAATAATAGATGTCTTGTGAACTTTCATTTTTAGTGTTTAGATGATTTAGTTAAAAATCTATGCATGCATGTCGATATGGGGACTAAATTATGCATGAAAAACATAAGAAACCTTGTATTAAAGCTTACCTTGTTAAAGAAGGTAAAACTTAAAAGATCCATTGGAACAAAGCTTGAAACTTCTGAGACTTAGAGTCTTTTGGCTTTTGGCTTTTCTAAACAGAGATAGAGAGAGCACACGTCGAGATGAGAGTTTAGAGAAAGAGAATGGTGTTTATGACGAGCAAAGAATTCATTGGTTTTGCTTGGTAATTATAGATTACATGAGGGTCATTTTATGATATATAATATTAAAGTGTTTAGGCATTAGTTTGAGTGTTCAAGTAAGTTTTTGAGAAAGAGGTTAAATGAGGATGGTGGGAACATGGGGGTGGGGGGTGGGGCGGGTTGTTTGTTTATTAGTGTGGTCTTGGATTTCGTGACCTGATTTTAACGTTTTTAGTTTTATTTAGTTTTTTTTGTAATATTACGTGCGCATGTAACGATAATTTCTTTTTGTAAACATCGTGGATATGTAAGAGTTTTATGAATTTCATTTGATGTATATTATAATCATATATTTGCGTAGTGTGAATAGTAACTCGTATTGCTATAAGTTAAAATTCAAGTTTAAACGTTTTTACAAGGATCTATATTCTTTTATGAATTTATATATGTTGTGAAAGAATAGTCGTGGATTTTCCCGGTTAACACATGTTTTTTCAACGTTTCAACCTCTAACTTAGTTCTGTTAAATAAATGAACTATTTTATTTTCAAAATACACGCCGCTGTATATAAACGTTTTTCTTAAACATAAATTAATTTTCTCTATAACATCTTGGATTCTTAGAAATGAAAATGTACTAGTTCAGTATTAAAAAGGTGGGACAGTTGGGGAAATTAATAATTAGTTTGTTGGAACATAAAAGATTATCACAATATACGATAGTAACATTTATAGTATCAGAGCCACAAACTTTGAAAAACATTAATTCTACCTCTAGCCGCTGAATCCACCTTGTTTGTTCTAAGGCGTGGACGGCGACAAGGAAAACCCACTCAAAAACCCACCAAAAACAGCCGAGGTCAAGGCTACGGCCTTGCACCCTGCCTACTCCATCACCAATATTCAAATCAAGATTTGCACCCTCGATGAAACCAAAGTTACGTACTTGTCCTGGACCAAGCTTTTCAAGTTGCACGTGAAAGCATACAAGGTACTACATCACATTGACGGAACCAAATCGCCGGTCGAAACCACTGATAACTATGATCAGTGGGTGGAGATCAACACATTGGTTCTTCAATGAATCTATAGCACCCTGCCCGATGATCTCTTGGTGCGCGTGCTTACTAATGACACCACCGCTCAAGCCACTTGAGCAAGAATTCTCTAACTTAACCCTCGGTGCATGTTCCTCTTTAGAAGCATATTGTTAAAGATTAAAGGACTTGGCTGACCAACTCGGAGATATTGACCACCCGGTCTCCGAACCACACCTATTCCTCTAATTGGTTCGAGGTCTTCCACCCAAATTCGATGAAGTTGGCACCTTTATTAATCAAAGTTCACCCACTTGGGACACTGCTAGAAGTATGTTACAACATGAACAATATGGTTAGAATGCTTGGCTCAATCACGGTGGCATTTCACAACACATGGTACTTGCTGCTCCCAACCTTGATCGACATGTCTCTACTCCTTAATCCGTAGGGTATTGCGGCAACAGAAACCAAGGTCATCAAGGCAACAGACAACACCAAACCACTTGGATCCAGGTAAAATCACTAGTTCCATATCTCAATCTCCTATAACATCTATTTTCATTGGCAATGGTACAAGTTTACCAATTTATGGGTCTGGCCACTCCATACACCCGACCAACAACCGGTCCTACCACTTAAAAAGATATCATCTACTCCCCTTCTATTATCAAGAACTTATTATCCGTTCAAAAATTTACTACTGATAACCAAACTTCACATGAATTTGATTCGTTTGGTTTTTCTTTAAAGGACCTCAAGACTGGAGCTCTACTTTCTCACCACAATAGCATGGGTGACCTTTACATGTTCACCGAACCTGCTCGACCAACTATTCTTGTTACTTCATCCAAACATCAATGGCATGCTCGTCTCGGTCACCTGAGTGCTCCAGTTTTAGACTTAGTCCTAGTTTGTCAATTTCTTGTAATAAACACTTGGTTTCATCTTTATGCAATTCATTTCAACTTTCAAAACATCAACATTTACCTTGTTATGATTCTAATTTTATTACTTTTGCACCTTTTGATATTATCCATTGTGACCTCTGATACCATATAAGATGGTAAAAGACTGAATTAATCTTATTGATAGGTTTGGTTACATTATATATAGTTTACAACGAAACCCTAAAAACCTAAGCAGGCCCGTGAGCTCATCCTTAATAATAATCTTTTCTAAACCCTAATAATAATATAGTCTAATATTCCTCCGCAGTCCGAGCAATAGAGAATCGGACTCTCAGACTCTAAACAATAAAAAATAGACAAAGAACAATAAAAATAGTTTGGATCTAGGTCACAATCTTTGTCCAAAATTCTATAATCTTGCAATCTTCAATCCAAAACCTTAAATGTAATCCACAACACTAAATGATCGTGTACTCTTGTGAGGGGCACCCAATGCAGCGTCGACAAAAGGCGCGATGGTGGACCGAAGTCTTGGGCGGCACGGGGGACCATAGTGCTGTAGGCGGCACCGCAACAGTCCGTAGTCCAGCAGGAGGTGCAAACAACAACAACATGATCACATGATCAGTATCCCAGTCAAAAAGATAAAAAGGAACAAGATAACACCTGATGACTGTGGTTGTGCGGTGGTGTGTCACATCAAAGGTCGGTGACTGTGGTCAGGCAGCTTTATTCGGTGGCAATAGACCGTGGTCTAGTAAGAACATATGAGAAAAAGAAACAAGAAAGATGGGATAGGGGCATACGGGTTTTATGGAGAAGAAAGATTTAAGATAAGTGGCTTGAATCTAAAACCAAGATGGATCTTTATTTAGAACGAAAAAGATAAAATAACTAAAAGTAAATAGAATGCATAGGGCGGCGGTGGCACGCCACCCTTCTAGGGTTTGAACGTGGTATTGACGGCTAGAGTTTGTATTTCTAAAGTCACGTGGCAGAGAAGAAGGTAAAAAGAACCCTAAGGCTCTGATACCATGTAAGATGGTAACATAGTTCATTGAATATTATTGATAGGTTATGGTTACATCATATAAAGTTTATAGGAAACCCAAGAAAACTAAACCGGGCTTGTGGGCTCAACCCTAATGATAAATTAATACTAAATCCTAATAATATTGTCTAATGCTCCCCTGTTGTCATAGTGGAAGTAACCATAGACTAAGACTGAAAAATAGAAAAAAACATAAAACCAAAATATTAAGATATACATGCTTTGATCGACTCGAATATCCAAACTTTTACCAACAAGTTAATATTATGCCTGATGTTGTCATTCATATCTTGGTTAATTGTGTTATCCATAATGTGCTTGATAGTTCATTGGTTCTTGATTTACGGAATGATAATTTGATAACTAACGGTCATAGTCGTTGGCGACGTCTCAAGGCTAGCAAGCAGTAGTATATTGGATTCGTAGATCAAAAGATTATATATGTGGATATTTAAAAGAAAAAGAAAGTACTACTCATGACCATGGTTAGGTGGCGGTCTATTGGATCCATAGATCAGGGAATAAGATCCGTACATCTAAAAGAGAAAAAAATCTAATCAAAGTGTACCTTGAAATCGGTTTCCTGGACTGAGGTCCTTGGCGCAGCTAAAGCACCGATAAATAGAAAAGAAAACGAGAAAACATAGTGACCGCTCAAGTTTTAAGCCATTAACTAGAAACAAACCAATAGAATGGATGTGAACAAACCAAAAGAATGGATATGGGTAATAAGTCTGAATCTTAAATAAAAAATGAAGCTCTATTCAACCGAAACTAGAAAATAGATAAAAAATGAAATAGAAAACAAAGGTGGGACAGGGAGGCCGCCGACACACCGCCCTGTCTAGGGATTGTTTGTTCAAGACGAGTACGTAACTTTGGTTCCAATGATGGTGTGAATCTTCATTTGAATATTGGTGACAGAGTAGGCAGCGTAAGCAGGGTGCAAGGCTATAGCCTTGATCTCAACTGTTTTTGGTGGGTTGTCGGGTGGGTGTTCCTTGTCGTCGGCCATGGCTTAGAACAAACAAGGTACATATGTGGCTAGAGGTAGAATCTATGTTTTTTGGAGTTTACTGATTTGATATCATAACAATGTTTATAGTATTATGGTTTTCGATGATTAGTATTGAATATCAATACCCTATTTATAGGGTAGAAGTACAAACTATATCACTAACATATTATAGAGATAAACTGGAGCAGATGATAACTACCAAACATAAAGATACATACAAACCGTAACAAACCATATCTAATAATATAAACCATCTCTAATGATATAATAGTCTAATACGCACCCACAGTTTGAGTGGGAGGTAGACGAACACTCAAACTGGATCAGGACTGCTTGAAGAAATGGTGTGCAAATCTTTTTGTGAAAATATCGGCATAGCAAGGGTAAAGGAATACGGAGAACCCGAACATGTCCTAACTGTATTTTTTCATGGACAAAATGTATGTCTATCTCCACGTGTTTGGTGCGTTTATGCTATGCCAGATTTGCTGAGAGGTAGACAGCTGATACATTGTCATAATATACGATAGTAGCCTTGTGCATTAGAACATATAAATCGGGTCAACAAGTTTCTTCGCCATGTTGTCTCCGACACAACATTTGTAACCCCATGATATTTTGCCTCCACGTGTGACAGTAAGATCGTCGGCTGTCATTTAGACAACCACAAGATCAAGTTGTAACCTTAAAACATGCAGTAGCCTAAGGTAGAACAACATGAATCTAGGCACCTTCCCCAATCAACGTCGAAGTAGGCTGTTAAGAAAAGCACGAGAGAGGGTACAAGCCATACTCCATAATCAAAAGTAACTTGGAGATAGTGAAGTATACGCTTCATGACTGAAAATGCGGCTATCGAGGTGCATGTATAAACAAACAAATTTATTGAACAACATAGGTAATGTCGGGTCAAGTGAAAGTGAGATACTATAGTACATAAGCAAATATACAATATAAAGTGCCATCCGGAAGGAGTTCACTTGTAGTAGTGTTAAGTATTGTGAATGTGTCTAGTGGAGTTACACATGGCTTACAAGATGCCATGGAAGCTCGTTAGAAATGTCACGAGCATACATGGCATGTGATAGGAACATGCCATGTCTATCTCAAGTAGCTGTAATACCTAAAAAGTGATAAAGGTCACCTAAATCTGTCGTAGCAAATTCCTTGGAAAGGGTGTTAATGATAGTGGTTAAAAACATTATCTGAGACTGTAAGAACAATTTCATCCACATATAATAAAAGGTAGGTAGTATGCTTCCCATGTCGATAAATGAATAGGGATGAATCACAAACACTACTACGAAACCCATATGTTATGATATAAGTAGCAAATCGGGAATACAATGCTCGCAGTGCTTGTTTAAGTCCGGATAGGGAGTTACGAAGCCGACACACGTGTGTCGGTACCTGTGGGTCGACAAATCCGGAGACGGTATCTTAAAGATCGTTATGTAAAAAGGTGTTCTTCACGTCCAATTGATGGATGGGCCAAGACTGACAGACAACCAAACTATGAATGGTCCAAATGGTGGCTAGTTTAACCACAGGACTAAACGTTTCATGAGAATCAATATCAACGGTTTGAGATTTGATGTTTACTACTAAACGTGCCTTGTACCGGCCAAGTGTGCCATCTGATTTGGATTTATGACAGAATAGCCACATACATCTAATAATCGGGCTATCCATCAGGCGTGGGACTAGTTGCCATATCTCATTCACCTGTAACACTCTAAATTCATCTTGCATGGTGAGTAACCAATTAGGGTTCAAAAGGGCTTGGGTATAGGACTTGGGGTGAAGGGATGTGGGAGGGAACGTGGTGGTATGAAGGTTAAGGTGGTCAATAGGTTTAGAGATGTCTGCCTTTGACCATGTGGTCATGGGGTGAATCGGGGCATTGACTAATGGGGTAGGGAGTACGGTTGAAGGAGGCAAAGTTATGGAAGAAGGTGGCGAGGAAGGTGAAGTAGTGGCAGGTGGTAGTGTTGTCGTTGTAGAGGTGGGGCTTGGGGTGGGGTTGTTATTACGGTGAGAGTAGGTTTTGGTGAAGGTGGGTGATGGATGGGGAGACCCATAGGGGAGGGCATGGTAGAAGGTGGTTTGGTGGGAGGAGGGGGGCCGACAGTGGTAGTTGGGGCTATTGGTAGAGTGGTGTAAATGAATTGGGGTGGTAGCGGGTCATCAAGGAAATAGTAGGCTGTATCAGTGGGTGGGGTGGAGGTGAATAAGGGAAAAGTGAGTTCATCAAAGGTGACATGTCAAGAGAGGTGGGCTTTTCCAGTTTGAGGGTCATAGTAATGATATCCGTAAAAGTTTTCAAGATAGCTAAGGAACATACACCACATAGATCTTGGATGTAGTTTATGTGGTTGGGTAGCGGTGGTATTTAGATAACATATGTATCCAAAGACGAGAAGGTGGCCATATGTAGGGTGTTGATGATAGAGGGAAAAAGTAGGGTGGGAAAATTGTAGGTGTTTAATGGGAAGGATGTTATAAAGATAGGTGGCGGTGTGAAGCGTCTCTACGCTAAAGGAGGGTGGGAGGTGCGCATGGGTAAGGAGGGTTCGGATGATGTTATTTAAATGTTGAATCATTTGTTCTACCCGACCATTTTGTTGAGAGGTTTGTGGATAAGAGAAACTGAAACGAGGCCATGAGTGTGGGCAAAATGTTGAATTCATTATTATCGAATTCACCATCGAGATCACACTGAAAAGATTTTATTTTCTAGTCAAACTGGGTGTGAATAAAGGTTTGGAATATTTGAAAGTTGGTAGAGGTTTTAGATTTATGTTTTAAATGATATGCAGGACCGGTGAAGGGGGGGTCAATGCAATAGTTTCATAAGGAAGAGAGATCTAGAACACTTAGCAGATCAAATAGGAAACCAATTAGGATGAAAACTATGAGTACAAGTAACAAGAACAATTTTGAACAAGAATACTCAAATATGGTTTTGAAGAATGATGTATATTACTCTCAAGTTCTTACAAGTGTTATAAAGCTTACATTAGAATACAAGTACTTGATATACTTTATACTACATCCTAAAAAACAAGATCAATGTAAAGTCAAAAGGGTAGATTGCCTTTTGACAAGTGACTATGATATGCCATAGCTCACATCCTTATCTATTACAAAAAAGATAAAAATACATAGTTTGAAAATTAAAGACTCAACACCTTAATCTACAGTTGACAGAAGCATGGACGTTTCACCAACTCATGCTAGTTGATGAGTCTTGAGAGATGGCAGCGGAAAGGTGATTCAACTTATGTCAAAAGTATGTCAGAGAAGACATGCCGTCTCTGTCTTTGGAAGAAATCAGTGTTTCACTTCGGAAGACTTTGTCTTTGATGCTTTGGAAGACTTCATCTTTTGCTTCGGAAGAACTGGTCTTTTGGATTCGAAAGATTTGATACTTAGCATAATTCACTTAGTTATATCAAATCTTTCAAAATACTTTCTTGGTACATCACATGTGCATGCTGACAGCTCTTTGAGCTGTTCTTTTATTGCATCAGCCTCTAAGTGTAATCCTTACAAACTCCCCCTAGGCTGATGCTACCAAAACTAAAGAGACCTTTGAGTCTTTATCTTTATTTGTTGACAATCCTCATTAGAATCAAGGCCATTCCTGTCATCATCTGTTGGTCAGGATTACTCAGACTCTTAAAGTAACTCCTATGTCATAGAGATCATGGGGAGGGAGATGGAATGTTTTGCAAGAAGTTCATGTCTTGATCTCCTTGATCTCTAGTGACATACCATCTGTCTAGGTTAGTAGCAAATACCCTAGACAAGATGGGTCTGTCAGCAACAAAAGGCTTTACTGTGAGTGGACTTTGTTGAGTAACCTCTTTTTTAGCACCCTCATGATGTTCTGACCCATCCTGAGGTGCATAGGTGGATGTCTTGGACTTCTTCTTCTTCTTTTCGTCCCCTCTAATGGCCATCCTTTTCCTCTTTTTATATTTTAACTAAGAAGACTGACCTACAATACTAGATTGTTCTTTTTTGTCTTTCTCAGTTAGGTCATTGTCCTTCACAGGTTTAGAAGGACAAGGATCAGGACCCTGTTATGGTTAAGAAGATGAAGCTGGCTGTGATGCATCACTAGGTCCAGGTTGTGTTGTCTCTTGGGGTTCATCCTTGATCTCAGCTTTCGGTGTAGCCTGACTTGGTGGAGAATGCAAGTCAACCAACTCACCCATTTTGATCTTATGCTTGATCACTCTAATGTGCTCATCCATGGTGGATAGAGACATTGGACCAAGTCTCCTTCTGGAGAATCCATACAACTTTAAGAAGCTCACCATCTTTTGTCTATCGGTAGACTTTTTCAGATTTGCTCTGATGGTAGCTCTTAACTTTGAAGTCTCCTCCCTCATCTTCCTCTAGCAACTTTTTGCTCTTTTAGCATTTGTTGCTCAAGCTGTTTGAGGCATTCAAACTCAATGTATTCATATGATAAGGTAAGGAGGTTTGCTGCCTAATAAGGACCTGTGGCACTCAGGTAGGTTATCATGTTTTGCCAATCTTGTTCCCTACATACGTGAGTTTGTTGCTCAGTAGCCACAACCTTTGTTGTGAGACTTTCCTGAACTGGGAAAGAGAGTAAGGGCTTTGTAGAGTATTTTCCTTCTCCTTTCTTCCTTGATTTTAAGGAGCAATTTTGCATCCACATACTCCTTTCTCTCCTTTAACAATTCATTATCAGCTAGTTCATTTAGTTCTTCTAAGGGAAGAAGATAAGTTCATCAATATTATAGTTTCTTGCCCCTAGATAGTTCAATCTGGTTGCCCTTAACTTATCATCTTAAGTGTTTGGCTTAGGGGTAGCCCTAATTGCAGCTTCCATAAAGCCAAGGGTCTCACTTGAACTCTCTCCTGTTATCTTCCTCTTCCTCTCACTTTCTCTCTCCTTCTCCTCAATCTCCTCAGAGGTTAATTCCTCTTCCTTTTATCACTCAGAGGCCTATATGACTCAAGGTGGAGAGAGTTTTGGCCTTTATAACTTGGTCAATTCCTCTTCCTTTTAGGGTCCACCTTAACATCCAGTTGACCAACACCTGCTAGCTTCTGTCTATATAACTTGGTTCCCCTCTTGAACTTTTTAAACACCATGTCTTGAATCCTTTTTCATCATCTAGCCTCAGTTGAGAGTTGGTGGTTAGAGTGATGAAAATTATCTTCCCCTGCATTATGAAAGATAGGGCCTTCTCACCATCTAAGATGACCTCTTGATAGGTCCTCCAAAACTCCAAAAGTTGATCTTTATACAATGGAGGGTCAATAGTGAGTGTGCAGTGAGGTAGTTTGATTGCGATAAGAAGCGGTAAAAATCTGAGAAACCAGGATCTTTCTCAGATGATAACAAAGCAACTTGGTTATGTTGCTTGTGTAACTACATAGGAAAATCAGGTTGGTTTTTGGGATCAGGGTTGGCCATTATGAGTAGCTTAGAGGTGAAGAAAGGTAAGAACAAATGCGGTTTATGGGTGAATTTAGGTTACGAACTTTTACAGATGAAGGAGAAGGTGAAAGAGGGGGAACCGTTAAAGGTATATATGGATTGGATTTGAGACAAAATTAATGTAAAAAGATAAACTTTAAATCCGGATGTCAGTCCTATCTTTGAAAAAGTTCCCAAAAAGATAGTTTTCTTGAAAGTATAAAATATTTCTAAGGTAATTTGTGTATGGAAGTTTTCTTAAAAACTTCTGAAGACAATTTGACTTTGAAAGATATTACCTAGCTTGATGAAAATTTGCTTTAGAAGAAAATTAGTTAAAGTATTTTTGCTTCCGAGATATATTTGGTTTCGGAAGATATTAAACTTCTGAGGTTTTATTAAAAAAAATAAAGCTTCCGAGACTTTAAAATGTCCTTCAAAACATATAAGTATTTAGAAGCACATTTAAAAGCTTTTGTGAACATATCACCATATTGTTCATTTGTGTTAACTTTGACTAGTTTTATCAATCCTTTTTCAAAATTATCTCTAATCAAATGATACATGATGTTAATGTGTTTTGTCTTTGAGTGCTGAACATGATTCTCTTTAATAGAGATAGCATTGTTGTTGTCAATATGAACGAAAGTCTCTTTGAAGTTGAATCCATAGTCCAACATCTGATTCTGAATCAAAGCACTTGAGCACAACAACTTGAAGTAACAATGTATTCAGCTTCAGCAGTTGATGCAGACACACAAGATTGTTTCTTGCATTGCCATGAGACTATCATTCCACTAATAAATTGACATCCTCTAGATGTAGACTTTGCAGTCATGTTACAACCACCATAGTCACTATCTATATAAACATACAGATTGAAGTCAAAATTCTTTAGATACCAAAGGCCCAGTTTGGGAGCACCTTTGAGATATCTGATAATTCTCTTAACAACAACCAGGTGTGACATCTTAAACTTGGCTTGATATCTTGCATAAATACATGTAGCAAACATGACATCAAGCCTGTTGGCTATGAGATACATAAGAGACCAAATCATAGCCCTGCAAAGATGTTTATCAACACACTCCCCCTTAAGATGAGGTCCAAGGGAGCGGTTTCTAGCTATTGGTGTCTTTGTAATCTTACATTTAGGCAGATAAAATCTGATAAGTATGTCTTGTACATACTTTGACTAGTTTATGAAGATGCCATTACCAACCTGCTTCACTTGAATTCCTAGAAAGAAATTGAGTCCCCCCCATGATGCTGATTTCAAATATATCCTTTATCAGCTTCTTAAAGTCTGTATAGAGCCTTGGATTAGTTGACCTAAAGATAATCTCATCTACATAACTTCAACCAGCATCAAGTCATTCCTTGTTGCTTTAATGAAGAATGTTCCGTTAATAGTACCCCTCTTGTAGCCATGCTGAACAAGGTACTAAGATAGTGTCTCATACCACTTTCTTAGAGCTTGATACAACCCATAGAGAGCTTTGTCAAGCTTGCAGACATAATCAGGATGATCTGAGTCTGCAAAGCCAGGTGGCTGTTTGACATACACTTCCTCATCAATCACCCGATATATAAGGCACACTTGACATCAAGTTGGTAGAACTTGAAATCCTTGGATGCAGCAAAAACAATAAATATCCTAACAGCTTTAAGTTTGCTACCAGAGTAAAAACATCTGTGTAGTTAATCCCCTTTTGTATGTGTATCCTTGAACAAATAGTATTGCCTTGTTCTTGATGACAAATCCTCTATCATCTTTCTTGTTCCTAAAAACCCACTTGGTACCTATTGTGGACTTCCCTTGAGGAAAAGGACATATATTCCAAACCTTTTGCCTTTTGAATTGAAACAACTCCTTATTCATTGCTTTAACCCAACTTCTATCCTTTACAGCCTCATCAATCTTAATAGGGTCAATGTGGTACAAGAAACAAGAGTGAAGACAAACATTTTTTCATGGGTTTGCCCTCTTGTTCTCACCTCTTTCTTAGCATATCCAGTGATGTTTGTCGTGGGATGGGATTTGCTGATTATCAATTGAGGAATCATAATAAGTTAGTTGGATAGATCTAAATTTATAAAGTTTAGATCTGGTGATTGAGTATCACCCACCACATCAACACACTTATCAAGAGAAACTTGATCTAATGAGTGTGTGACATCATTGATGTTATCTTCCATGGAGTGGTTATTAGTATCAAGAAATTCCTGATCACTATCACCACCATCATCTCTTCCTACATTTGAAACTCTTTCATTTGAGTTCTTTACCTCTGTGCTAGAATTTATAGGCACCTCAGATGTGTCAGCTGAAGAGTTTGTCATTCTTGTGCGGACAAAATTTCCAACTACAGGATTTGTTACCACTGGAACTGAAGTACTTTTCTGACTTGTTCTTCTCAGCTCAAATCTTGGATCAGAATATCCTGTTGATAAGCTAACTGAAGATCCTGAAACATCTTCACAAGATTTGTTAAAACAGTTGGTAACTAAATCAAGATCAAACAACCAATCAGGCACAGAGCCTTTCACACTGGGAGTATGCTCATTAAAGCTCACATTGGCTGACTACTCAACTACTTTAGTTCTGAGATTGTATACTCTATAAGCCTTAGCTTGAGAAGAGTATCAAATAAAGTGTCCATCATCTGATTTCACAACAAATTTGGCTATCTGATCTTTAGTATTCAAGGTAGTGCTAGGACATCCAAATGATCTAAGTAAACCAATGAAAGTTCTTTTATGCCATAACTCATAAGGAGTCTTACCATGAGTCTTAACTACTAAAAATTTATTCTGCACATAGCAGGTAGTGTTAACTACCTTTGCCTAGAAGGTGATGGGCAACTTAGAGTCAGATAACATGGTTCTTGCAGCTTTAATAAGTGTCATGTTTCTCCTCTCAGCAACACCATTTTGCTGAAAAGTCCTGGGAGCACTATATTATCTGTAATACCTTTCTCATCATAAAATGCATCAAGTATTTGGTTATTGAATTCAGTTCCTTGATCACATCTATGATTTTGACCTTGTGATCATATTGATTCTTAATTTTCAGAATGAAGTTCCTTAAGATCTCAGGGGTCTCATCCTTAGTTCTAAGGTAGAAGACCCAAGTGTATCTTGTGAAATAATCTATGATCACCAAATAATAAGAGGTCCTTCCTAGACTCATTACACTGGTAGGGCCAAAGAGATCCATATGTAATAAGTGTAGGGGAAGTGATTGAGTTTCTTTCCTTTATCTTGTGAGTCATTTTATGTTGCTTCCCTTTTAGGCATGCAACACAATGGTTATCACTTGTAAACTCTTTCTTTTACATTCCAATTACCAAATCATTCTTAGTTAATTTATTCAAGTTTTTAAAGTTTACATGGAACATTCTATTATGCCAGTGGAAAGACTAATTACTATTAGCTTTCGATAGAAAGCAAAAAACTTCTTATGATCGGGATGTTTCATGCAAATCCATCCTGTATATGTTCCCTTTCCATGGGCCTTTTTTACAGTATATGCTCTTAAGGAATGACTACTTCGGGCTTGAGAACAATGCACTCATGCTCAGTAAAGAGCATGTTATGCTCTGATCACAAAATTAGGATACATCAGATGATTGTACCCAAGCTCCCTAACAAAGTTTATATTCTCAATACTGAGCTTACCATTTGTGACCCTGTCCATTCCAATGATGTAACACCTGAATCTCCTCCAAAAGGAACTGACCCCCCATCAATTTTCTTAAAGTTTTGAAGCAAAAGCCCATTGATTGTCATGTGCCTAGAACAACCACTATCAATGATCCATACATTTCCTTTGGTCTTTAGCTTTTCCTACATAGAAAGAGATGGTTAGTTACATTTGGAAACCCAAGCCTTGTTGGTCTTGGGCATGTCAAAGTGAACTGAAGATAATCCAAAAGCAATTGATCCTATATGAAAGCTCTGAAGATCACTTGCTGTTGTTAATGAAGAAATTTCAATCACATGGCCTTCCTTCATCTTCCACATGATTTTTGAAAGACTAGACTTGACCTTCAAAACTTTAGAAGTTTTGATGATTTCAGAAGTTTTGATGATTTCAGAAGTTTTGGAAACTTGAACTTTGGAAGATTTTGCATCCACTGTAGCAGACTTCAGTACTTTAGAAGCATTTCTTTATTCTGAGACCAAATTTTCTTCTGAAGGTAATTTTTTTACTTATCTTCTTCTTCACTTTGGAGCTTTTGGAAGGATGAGATTTTACTTCTGAAACTATATTTTTCTTTTTCTTCTCAAAGGTTTTATTTTTAGTCATCTGGATAGTACTTTGGGATTGTAGATGCAATCCTTAGAAAAATGAGAAGTACTGTCGCACATGATGCATTCAGTTGATTTTCCTCTGAGGGTCTTCTTCTGAGTAGAAGGCTTGATCACTTTCCTCTGAGCTTGATCACTTTCCACTTCTATCTTCATCTTCACAAATAATATGGCAGGCTTCTTAGGGTGAGGCTTGCTCTT